>JAXGGA010001485.1:27500-150659 GCA_038373865.1 Uloborus plumipes | reverse complement strand
CTTTCGTGTGTCAAATGTCGGAAAAGACAAAAAAGAAAAATTGTGGAAAAAAAAAAAAAAACTCATGGATTTTGCATCATAATAACGCGCCCTCTTATCAAGGCTTTCATGTGGTGAATGAATTTCTGGATAAGAACTCAAAAAACACATCAAACATATTCCAGGGGTGATTGTGAGTTCATGAAAAAATACCTGAAAGTTTTAAAGAGAATGTGTGAGTGGGGGGGGGGGGGGAGTGGGTTTTTTGAAATACGAAAAAGTCTATTCTGATATCGGATGCAAATCGATTGAATTTCTTAAAATAAAAAAGGATATAAATAAAATAATTTATTCAAGTTAAAAAAAATAGAATGGCATCTTAACATTTCTATTCGATAAATATAATTAGTAATTATCCGTACAATCACCAAAAAATCTAAGAAGCAAAAAAAAAAAAAAAACGAAAGGTGAGAAGATAAAAGCACAATTAAAAATATTTCATTTCCGGTGTTTTCGAACATGAAAATACCAGAATCGATCATGAAAATACCGGAAATCCGGTAAAATACCGGAACACAATCACCCCTGATATTCACTTGATATGGCGCCGGCGGACTTTTCCCTCTTTCCAAAACTGAAACTACTACAGTGCCCGCGACTGGATGAATAAATCACTGGATTATAAAATTAGCCGCTTTATAAAATCAAATCTGGAAGAACAGAATCATTACTATATCAAAACATGTTAAAGCCATCCTTTATAAAATCAAGTTTTTGGGGAGTATTTGTTAAAAATGGGGAGGGGGGAGAGAAAACACGCTTTTTCTTGTCTGAATACAAACAGAATTTCCTTTCTTTTTAAGATTACAGAGGTTGACAGTTTATATCATTCAGTTTGAGTAAAAATCGCTCGCTAGAAAAAGATGCCTAAATGTCAAGATTTAAGAATGATCTTTACTTTCAAATTCTGTTTCTCAAACAACACTAAGTCAATATTTTAAAACATTTATGTCATTAAATAAATATACTTTTACATATAAGTTAAATTCGAATTGTGCTTTAATTAACTTAATAAAAAATATAGATAATGGTAATTAATTTATTTTTAACTTTGTTAAAGCTTTAAAACCTTAGCGCTTTGGAAATTTTATGCATGCCTGTTTATAAAATTAGACGCTTAATGAAATCAAATATTCTCAAAACAAATGCGATTTTAATAGGCGGCGGGCACTGTGCTTCAAAGCGCCCGTTTTCAATCAATAGAAGATACACAAGAGAATTTGTTGCGAGAGCTGAAGTTGATTTCAGAGAGTGGGTTTAAAAACTGTTTTGATGATTGGATTACTCGTTTTCATAAGTCTATCATTTAGGAAGGGGCTTCTTTGGAAGGCAATACAATAAATTGGGACAAAAAATAAATATTTTGTGTTTTATCGATTGATTTACTTTTTTGACCGAATGCAAACCGAAGTCTCAACTAATTTCAGTCAGTTAGTAATGTATTTGATGTTAAGCTATAAGGACACAGGGTCCCCTTTTGCATGTTATCAAATTAGCTGACTAAGAGTGTGTATTAAAATTAGGGATGCACCGAGTAGCACTTTGGCCGAGTACCGAGTACTCGGCCTTTCGCTACTTGGCCGAGCACCGAGTACCAATTGTTTTTTAAAAAATCATTGACATACAGCGGTACAGGGTTAGAAATCATTACAAAATTTTACTGGTCTTCTCGACCAGTGAACAGGAATATATACTGGTTAACAGACAACATCACTGATCCACCTTAAATCATTAACCACATTTTTTTTCTCAAAAAAAAAAAAAAAAATGGTGGTCCGTGGATTGTTTATTATTTTTATGGTGATTCAAGGCGAGTTTTACTGGTCTGGAACCAATGGACCAGCAGTAAATTCGAACCCTGACATATGAACTGACCATTGGAATGGACCTCTATATATGATAGTTCTTAGAACAAAAATCCCACTGAATTTAACTTGTGCATTGTTTAAAATATTTTATTTATTTTGTCAAAAATTTTAGAAAAAAGTTATTTTTAAAATGAAACTACATAAAATGAATAAATATAAAGTATCAATTAAGTATAGTAAGAATTATATTAATTCTTATACAATTCCTATCATCCTACAATTAAGAATTATATTAATCTATTATTGATTAGTTCTAATTCTCTAAACTTGAATAATTTTTAAAAGCTTTTGGGATATTAAAATAAAGATTTACTCTATTGAAGCATTACAAACTTCAATATTTTCAAAATTTCAGTCATATTTTACAAATATGTTCATTATAAATTATTGCATTATATACATATATTTGCATATTTTTAATTTTTGAAAAATGTGTCGTGAACTATTCAATTTTCTACAACTACTCGGTATCGGCCGAGGACCTGATCCAAATTTGGCCTAGTACCGAATATTTACCGAGTACTCGGTGCATCCCTAATTAAAATAAATAGCTGAAAACTTTGCAACAAAAAGCAAAGTGGAAGCGAATAAAAGCAAAAGAAATTTCAAAACTTTTAAACAGTGTCATTTTATTACAATTTCCTAAAATTCTTTCTACTTATCACATACCAAACTAATTTTACTGTAGATATCGGTTAGATATAAAAAATATTACTTACTAAGGTCACACAGAAAATAACTACTTTGAATGATGTACAATAAAATGGCTAGTCAATGCATTCTTCCGTTTAAAACTTTTTTCACACATGTCACACTTGAAAAGTCGATCAGCAGAGTGTTTCGTCATGTGACTGCGTATGTGACCACTGTTTGTTGTACTGTAATTACAAGTTGTACAATAATAAACTGTTGCTCTTAAACCAGAAACGGGATCATACACTTGTCCACGTTCGATTTGACCAGGATTGGCAGCTAAAAACAAATAATAACAATATCAATACAATCAATTACAAATATTAAAAAATATACCATTTTTACAATCAAAGATAATAATAACCAAATGATTGACTTAAATCAATAATAATGATAAGCATGTTTTAAATAAAGCTACTTTCAACTAATGAGAAATAACTTTGAAATAATGTAGAAAATAAAAAAATATAACATTTTAAAGTTAAATTGGATTTAAATTGTGAGCCATACAATTGAGTGCTTTAAAGTGAGAGAGTTGAGTCAATTACTGTTAGTGTTATAGATTGACTCATTATATGGTCCAATTAATCTTCGATTATTGAAAGACATGCAATTATAACATAAAATGAATAGAAATTATTTTGAAACACGAATGGAGTAACTGTTAAAAACTGAACTTCGCGGGTACCAAGCATTTACCCCATGTCAACACTTTTGCTTCCAGGCACAACATAAGAAAACTCAAGAGCAAAACACCACAGACAAGTAAATTTAAAAACAACAACATTTATTTGAACATAACAAAAAGTCTGAGGTTACACAAGCCTGCCCACTGTAACAATGCCGATGGCTTTTTGAATACAAAATGGCACTATTGCCACTAAAAAAGTTTTTCGACAAACGTTGACATACAAATTGAACATGATCATAATGACAAATTTCATTTAGCAGCGATCTTCGCAGTGCAAATAAAACAAAGCAAAAAAACTAAATAATTCAAAAACTTGTTCCAACAATAAACATGAATACAGTATGCCCATGGTTGCTATGGAATTATCTAACATCCAGTTAAGTCCTAATCTATCTAAATGAGGGGGATAAATATAACTTTATTAAAAGGCTAACATATCTGCAAAAGCCGACATCCCTAAAAACTAATAGATGCATCCACTTTGCCCTTAAACCCAATGTCAGCCTTTCCAATTCATCCGTGATCACAATACAAAAGTGACAGCCACAACATGATCAGGGCACAGCTAGACTGGTCCTAGTCAGGCCCATTATTTAGGGGGGTCAGGGGGAGGGGCAATTTCCACCCCCTCTGGTTTGTGAAATCAATGTATTATCATATAAGTCAGGATGAAATTGCATTGTTTTTGCACCCTTGGAAAAACTTGAAATGGCGGGCCTGGCCCCTACTCAATTCATAAATCATTAATGAAGATCAAGAACCATGGGTGCACAAAAGTGGGAGCTTAAGCCCCCCCCCCCTCCCTTGTGAAATTAGTACTTCCTTGTTTTTAATGTGTTTACTTTTTCTGCAAAAAATTAAAAAATCTTCCTTAGCCATTAATGAATAAGTTATTGAAAATGTCAAATTTAACTTTAGGAACTGCGCGGTACACATGTTGTACCATAAGTTTTTTTTCTTTAAAAGACGGGGTTGAAATTTTCACTCGAATCCTTTGGAGGGGGAGATTTTTTCAAGGTTCATATGTCTGGTACGACAGTTTATACCATCTTTTTTCAATGGAAAAGAAATCTGTGGTTCAACTGTCGTCCCACCTGGGTCGAAAGAAAATTTTCTATATGGACAGCCCGGATCCAAAAGGTTAAATAACTTTAATCTGCACTGAATTGCTTTAACCCACATGAGTCCCACCCATTTGGGTTGCATTTAAGACAATAGGGGCCATAAACAATTCCAATGTTTCCTTTAATTAATTTATTATGATTATTGAATGTTGCATGATTTTTTTAAGTTCGCACTTTTCAACGATAAAAAAAAAAGAAAAGTAAAATTTAGTATAAAGCAGTAAGTAATCGCCCCTAAGCCAGGGCTAAGGCAAAAACAAGCAATACATCACCAGCTCGTTTATTCAGGGGTGCCCACAGGGGGGGATTATGGCGCAAGTTGCGCCATCAAAATTTTTGGGGGGGATTTTTTAAAACTAATTTATTAATTTATTTAAATTATTTATTAATTTATTTAAATTATTTATTAATTTATTTTTTATTTAAATTATTTACTGATTTTTTTAAAATAAAAATTATTCTTTTTTTTATTCTTTTATTATTTATTTATTATTTATTTTGCTTGTGTGTGTCCTTGGAATGTCTGGAAGAGAAAAAAAGCGTTTCTATTCTGCGCATAATTAGTGCTTTTAAAAAATAGTAATGTATAAAAAAATAAGTTATAATTTAAAAAAATAGATAAATAATATATAAAAAAATAGATAAATAATACATAAAAAAATAAATAAAATTAAAAAGGGCTAAAAATAAAAAGCGAAAGAGGGCTGTGATAATTTTTAGGGGGGAATTTGCGCCATTGAGCTTGGGGGGGATGGGCACCCCTGCGTTTATTCCATCCATGGACTGCAGTTTTGTGCTTTTTATGCACTCATCAGCATGGAATAGGAATTCAACGAGCTGGAGGCCAAAATCCTCTTATACAGCAAAGAGAATAAACAAAAACTGGTAGCTTTTGGGAAATTAGTGTTTGAATTAAACATAATAATTTTAGAGCAAGCTTACAATAACTAGATTTATTTACAATTTTTACAGACATGAAACCAGTGGTTGGAAAAACTACATTTGTTTTGTAGCGAACTACAACTACAACTACTTTGTTATAAATGTAGTTAACTACAACTAAAAACTTCTTTTTTCAAAATGTAGCGACTACAAACTACTTTTGAATTATAGTAGCAACTTCACAATTTTTAAAAAATAAATAAATAGAAAGCATACACCGTTTGAGAATTGACCGAAAAAATTCGAAAAGTGGTTCACATTAACAAATTAACTCATTTGAATATGGAATAGAACTAGGAATTGTTTTTGAATTTATTTGTTATTTTTCTTTTTTATTCCTCCCCCTCCTTTTTTTTTGATAAAATTTGTCCTTTTTAGATTGTTTTTACAATTTTTACGAATATTTGCCACAAGAAAGGATTCAAAAGTTGAAAGAAATCAACCTTCTATTTTTTTTTTTTTTTTTTTATTTCTTGCCAGGAAATATTTAGGAACATGAAAATTATTTTAAGAAAAGTATAAAAATTATGATGCCAAATAAACCAATGACATCAAACAGATAGAATGTATTTCGTCAAAATGATGTATCTAAGATCAGCTCACATTTTTATGGTTCTTATTTCTCATTGCGTCCGCTGCTGTACTCGTGCAAGATTAGCACCAGTCAGAGTCAATTTTTGTTTTTTCCCTTCGTTCTCTTTTTCTAAAAAAAAAAAATTCATTTATGTATTATTTTTTTCAAATTTAAAAGTAGCTTCCAGAAATCGCTACAAACTACTATTTTTTTTGTATCACACTACTCACTGCTCTACTTTTTTAAAACAGTAGTACGCTACACTACAAACTACTAAAAAATGTAGCTAGTACAGTAGTTTCGCTACTTGTAGCGCGCTACTTCCGACCACTGCATGAAACATAATAATTTTAGAGCAAAGCTTACAATAACCAGACTTATTTACAATTGTTACAGACATGAAACAGATGATTTTTACATGTGTATTTCAAACACTTGTGACATTTTTCGACACATTTTCTATCCAGCTCTCTAGGACAAAAGCTGCAACGTCCTCTTTTCTTGGCATTCTGGGGCAGTGACTTCAAGGATCTTGTGTGCAAAGAATGCAATTCTGGAAAAATAAACAAAACAATAGCATTATTATGCATTAAAACTAAAAGAATGAAAGTCACAAAATGCCATTGAAAATAAATGATTGATTAACAAGATATATTAAACGTAAATTGCATCAGGGTCATATTTGAACCCAGGAGGGTTAACTAACTTCGTAAAAAAAAAAAAAATCTATCCTTTCACGGTTAATAATGGGAAAAAAATACCGGAACCCCCACCCAAAATTTTGCATATACTGTCGATCCCGCTTAATCGGGTAACGGATAAACGTATACCCCGCTTATATGAATAAAATATCTCGGAACGGAATATTTCCCATGCCATAGACGCAATGTGAACCTTTAGGAGCCGGGCGGTACACATGCTGTACCGTAAGTCTCTTTTTTTTTTTTAGAGGACGGGGTTGAGATTTTCACTCGAACCCTTTGGAGCCGGGGATTTTTTCAAGGTTTCATACGTCTGGTACGTGTTTATACCTTCTCTTTTCAATGGAAAAGAAATCTGTGGTTCAGGTGTCGTACTACCTGGGTCGAAAGAAATTTCTAAAAAACAGCCCGGATCCAAAAGGTTAACACTTAATCGAATACCCCGATTTATTGAATAATTTTTCTTGGAACCAACAGTATTCATTTAAGCGGGGCTGACAGTATGTGTGGATGTCAAGAGCCCTCTTGAAACTATTCACCCCGTTGCAAGTAACAGCTGGTTAAGGTAACCTATTCTAAATACTTACAGCCTTGTTGAAGTAGGAATTATTCATAATTTCAAGATTAGCTTGAGATTTGAAATGCTTTAGGCAATGAAATATGTACAGCTGGGATTTTGAAAAAAAAAAAAAAATCGTAAGTTAAACGATTTGTATCGTCACGCACGTCGATTATGTATAATCTTGAGCAAAGGAGAATCAGAGGGGACATGATTCAGTTGTTTAAACTTATTAAAATGAATGATGTTACAGGGTTAGATTTTTGCACAGAAAGCAGGGCAAGGGGTCATTGTTTTAAGCTGTCTAAATCTTTGACTAATCTGGAAATTCGGAATAAATTACTATTTTACCAGGGTAGTGGGAACTTGGAACAGTTCATCGGAAGAGGGGGTAAGGAGGAAGGAAGTAGATAGCTTTAAGAGGGCCATTGACCTTCATTGGGGTCTATAATTTGACTGAGACCAGCACAGTTGAGCCCAGAGCCTGTTGCTGGTCATTGTATTTGTATAAACAAAGGAGACAGAAAATGTTAATGGTAGACAAATAAAAAGAGGAAAAGGAAATATTTCAACTCTCAATAATTCAATATTGAATACTAATCTGAAGAAACGTATTTTGTAGCAGGAGAGAAGTTTTAATATTTAAATGGCTTAAGATCAGTTCAGGAGCAATTTCGAGGTTTTATTTGAGGTATTATTATCTCTCGCTCTTTTTGTGAATTATTTATTATTGTCAGAAATGCTACTAACAATGTAATTAAATATAGTTGAATCTTGTTAATTCGAACATGCTTAAAAAGAACAACCGCTAAAACGAACCACATGTAGGATTTCTGTCTCCCTGTTTGTTGTTCCTTGGATAAGATGAATTAATTTTAAAGGTTATTAAGAAGATAGTTTTAACAAGGTTCGGCTTTATTAATAGCAAAATAATTTTTTTCACATTTATTCTTTTTGAAATAATGTATGACTTCCCAGATTAATTACGAAGGTTCTTAATAAAAAATGAAGACAAAAATCATATTTATTTACTCAAGGTACTCTTATAGAACATCATCAACAAATTTCTACACAACAAAATGATTACATAACAGAATAATCCTAAATATACGAGTAGTTTAAAAAAACTAAAAATATGCTTTTAGAGTAAATCAAACTAAAAAGAAGTTTTAAAACTATTGAATACCTACTCTAAGTTTAAATGCACTTATAATACATCAACATGTAATCTAGTTTAGCCTTTAGTATTAATAATAATATCAAATATATATACTTTTACATTTGAAAAGAATGTGAATTATATCTTTTATTCATAGTTACATGCATAGATACAAACAAACCAACAAACCCACATGTGAAAGTAATAAAAGCGTATTAAAAATATCAAACAAGTAGTTTGACCTTTCCAAACAAAAATCAAAAGTTAATAATGACTTTGTGATGTCTATATAATGTAGATTTTACGTAAAACCTTTCTTTACAAATATCACACGTCAAACAAAGTTATCACTTTTCTCTAAGTTTTGTAATAGTGACAAAGTACGACTTCTTGCTCCTGAGGTAAGAGTCTTTCACAACAAATATCCCAAGAAAATGTCTGAAGAGATATCTGGAAGGCAAAAAGGAATTCAGTTAAAATAAGCAACTTTTTGACACTTATTAATACGCTTAGTGAGAATCGAATATTCTAAAACAGCGCTAATATTATCAACATAGTTGTCTCACACTACCAGAAATGCCTATTTTTTTTAAAATACTCTTGGGCAGAGTTGAAAATTCCAATAATATAAATAAAATATTAATGGTTATATATTCTTACAAACTATTGACAGTATATTTAAAGACTAGAATGAAAATTTGCAAGTTACAATGTTACAAACTTCTAATACGATTATAATTGGACACTTGTTGATTACATACACAGACATAGAAAAAAGGAAAGAAAGAAAGAAGGAAAGAAGGAAAAGAGAAAGAAAAGAAAACACCTTTGTTAAACTAAGAAATAAACTACAGACAGTATAAAGTTTAATAAGAATTTTTAAACATGAAAACTCAATCCACTACAATGTTAAATCAACTATCAAATATGAAACCTTTGCATCGTAAAATCAAATATGAAGGCAGTTTTATTTTTGCAATAGCATGCCATAGCGAAAACGGGGGAGGGGGGGGATCTAATAGTTATGCAGTTATTGTTGCCTATTATAGATAAAACATAACATTCAATAAAAGAAGTGCTTCATAGAAGATCTTGTGGCTGAAGTACTGAACAATATGTGTACAGTGACTTAGTGAGCAGTGCAGTTAAGTGGACTGTGCATTTAAATGGTCTCAAATGAAGTTAACATCTAACACATCTTTCATTTTAATTCATAACAATTTTTATCTTACATAACATAATTATATTTTAGAGAAAAAATGAACAGTACACACACACACAGGAAATTATTTTGAATTCCAATTCTTACTGTTAACCTTTAGCCAACAGCGGTACAACTGTTGCAACGACAAAAAGTGTTCTCTTTTTCCCACTTTGCCCCATCTCTTAGTGTTAGCTGGGTCAGTGGGGTCCACATAGAGGGTTTGTGTGGTAAAACATAGGAGGTGGGGCAAGATGGAGAAAAAAGAACACTTTTCGTCGGTGCAGCAGTTGTACCGCCGTTAGCTAAAGGTTCTTGGTTTTCAAGACTATTGTTTTGATGAAACTTTTTTTAGCATGACAAATTTATTTTGCTGGAGTTGACGGTTGGATGACAAAAAGGCTACTTACTAGGGTTGCACAGGAAACAACTACTTTGAATGATTTAGAAGAACATGGTTGGTCAATGCACTCTTCCATTTGAAGCTTTTCCCACACATGTTACACTTGAATTGTTTTTGAAGAGAGTGTTTCGTCATGTGATTGCGTATGTGGCTGCTGCTCGATGTCTTGTAATTGCAAACTGTACAAAAAAAGACGGTTGCTCTGAAGCCAGAAACGGGATCGTACACTTGACGGCGTTCAATTCGACCACGATTAGCATCTAAAAATAAAAATAACAATATTAATGATGAAAAAATTAATAGCAATTTAAGACAGGTTGAATACTTTTTAATGAAGGTAACATAAATCTCATTCGAGGATAAAATCAAATCTAGTGACTGATTCAAATCAGTAATAAACATAAGCATGATATTGATAAGAAATAACTTTTTAATGATAATGTAAATTCTTTGAAAACAAATTTTTGAAATAACAAAGAAGCATAACATTTTAACCATGAAAAAGTGGGTTTAATGCAAACCACACTATAGAACACTTAGATACGAGATTGATTCGTAATTTTTGTTGATATGATGCTTTGAATAGTAATACAATTCAAGTACAAGTTAATTCCTTCAAAGAAAAAAGTTTGAAAAACAGAAAAAATATTGCAACATAACATGAAAATTAACTATTTTGCTATATGATAGGGAAAAAAAATAAGAGCAATTCTTGAACACAAAAAGCAAAATTTTCAAATAGAACCCTTGGCATGTTACATAATTTTACAAAATATTTCCTCTTAACTTCTTTCACTTTTCAAACTGGATTTAACAGTATAATTGAATCCCAAAAATACATTTTGGATGCTTTTCACATACTTTCAAAAGCTTGGTAACTAATGCTACTTTCATTATTGTCAGTCATTTAGCATGTTTTTAGTACTTTTTTTTTCAATACGTGCATTAGAATTCAACCATGAAATTAAATTAAGCTTAAAAAGTCAGGAGAAAAAATCTTTAGCATGATACATATTTTGCATTGAGAATGTCAGTGAAATGACCCATGAATTTACCCCAACAATATTTTAAAGGATGTTATTTCTTTAAAAGAAATTTTTGCTTTTAGGAATTATTTTATGGAAAGGATTAAACTAAAGCACACATTTAGAAATTTTATTATCAAAATCAAAGCAACATACAGCACTTTATAAAAGATGATTTTCATAACTAGTTAAAATAAAATACCAGCTAACAATAAGTACAACGTAAAATAGAAAAAAATCAACATTTTCATTGCACAAAATTTCAAAAATCTGCAGACATGTGTTACAGGGTAACAAGGAACTCCGTTTTCATAGCAACAAAGTGTGAGCTTTAGGATGAAAAGTCATCTGAGAAAGAGCCTTTCTAGGTTAACTTTTCATACAAAAGCTTCCACTTCGTTGCATTGAAAAAGGAGCTTCTTGTAATCCTGAAACACGTATCTGCAGATTTTTGCAAATTTTGTACCATAAAACGTTATTGTTTCCGGTACTTATCCGTTAGCAGGGCCCAAGCGAAAAATTGCCAAATAATGAATTTCACCAAATTTCGTACAACCATATTTATTTACTGTTGAGCATACTTTTGTTCTGTAGACAGATTTGTCATTTGCTTCCTTTGCCGAGTTTTGATTTTTCGTTTGCTCCCAGCTAACGGATAAGTACCTTTTTTCCTATTTTACTTGCACAAAGATATTTATTCATTTCTTAATATATACAACGCATGGAGTTTTTCATTGCCGAAAATGGACCCGCTTCTGGTGGGTCTGAAGGCTGCTTCGTTGAGTGAAAGTTTTGCAGCAGATGTGGCACTGGTGAGGACGCTCTCCGGTATGTTTCACGAGGTGAAGGCGCATGTGATCGGTACGAGCCGTCCTATAGGGACACAGCTTGCAGTGCACTAAAGTCATCGCACCTCCGGCGCCTCTCACTTTTTGCCGCTCGAAAAGGTCGTCCAAGGAAACAACTGAAAGAGAACAACACAAGTAAAAAATTTTGAATTTTGACAGCTCGAATTTAAGTTATGTTTTTACTATGGTCATAAGTATGGCTCATATCCAAAAGCACGTAACCCAAATTGGACCCCGAGCTTTAAAATTCTTCTGGTTCAGAGGTTAAAGTACTGGGTTGCCATCACGAAAGTGCCTGGATCAAACCCTACCAGGGAAACCCATCCGTACGCCACATATTGGTGACCTGGCTACTCAACACAGATGGTGCCATCTAACACCAGTATCGCACCACCATGTCCTACACGGTGGAGTAGCGAGGGCTTTACTTCACTTCACACAATCCAGGGCCCCCGTACCTACCACAACTCGTGGTTTAACCGGGATAGGGCTCTGAAGAGCGCTCTGTTATTTTTGAACCGGAACCAAGGGTCGAGCAAACCCTTGGCCCAGCACCCCCAGAGGTATCGTTTCACTTGGAGGATTTTGTGACAACGACATTTTCAACGTCCCCCAGCCACAGGCGCGCACCCAGGAGGGGGCTTTGGAGGCTTAAGCTCCCCCTATGAAAAAACTGGACTTGAAGGCCTTAAGCATCAACGATATTTTAAATTTTTCCACGGTGGCAGAAAAGATTCAAGTCATTAATAACTCAATATATACTACGCTTTGAATCCAACTGAAATAACAAATACGCACACATATAACATATACCTTGTCTTTCTTAAAGTTTAGGGGAAAGTAGGTAAATTTTTACTTATAAAAGACCGCTCCGTGCTCCCAATCATCTACAATTTCCAAGAAACTGAGGCATAACAGGTAGCACAAATTACGTTTAAACGTTTTTAATCGGTTGTCACAACGTTAATAACCATTTTACAACGTTTATACAACGAAGTGTGCTACTTGGGATTGTTTTCAATTAAATCATTCATTGTTCATGTACAGACGCAGGAGGCACGAGAATGGGGCTTCAGCAAAGCATAGAACTTCAAATCACAGAGGGTCTCACCGTCAAAACCAAAATAATTTTAATTTCGAGGATTTGCTATGGAAAATCATGATGTTTCGTGGTGGCAATTACAGGTTTGAAGGATCGTCATAATGAATTTTTTAAAGCTCATTTCTGTCAAAAACAGAATCCTATAAAACATTTTTCATGCACATTTTTTGAATCTATTTCATAAAAGCCCCCTATGGCCGGGGAGGGGAAGAGGGGGCAATTGCGACATGATTAACCCGCCACTGATTTTCTGAGAAACATGCTCGAGAAACAAGAAAACAGATAAAAAGTTGAAACAGATTATAAAGAATATAAAATGGCATTAAAATAAAAGGGAGTACAAAAGAGAGAGAGGAAAAAAAAAAAAAAACAGAAAAAAGTGACCGAAGAATATCTTTGCAAAATAAACAAATTAATTAAAAAGAAAAAAAAACTTACACTCAAGCCACAAACTTCTGTACTTCTAACCAATGAAAGCACTAAAAGGAAATTAAAAATTTCTGTACAGAAAACCAAAATAGTTAACTGAAAAATCTTTTCCTATTTTCGCCATTTTGATTTGGAATAAAAATATTTTTAAAAAGTAGCTAAGAAAATGGAAGGAAGGGGGTGTCTGAACCTAATTCCTCTCTTTTTTCGGCGTTAAAGTTAGAAAGTAATTATAGTTTTAGAACTTCAAGTCTTGAAAAATTCCGGGAGAAAGTCTGAATGTCCTTATTGAAGATCGTCTAATAATTGAGTTTTGGAACATAAATTTCTAAAAATTTCCGGAGGTGAAAAGCGAGCCCCATTATCGAATATGACCTACAGTTTTGTTTTTAAAACTTTAATTTCAAAAAATTAAATAAAAGCCCCCCTCCTCCCACCAAATAATAATGATAAAAGTTCTTAAATTTCGTTTCTGGAACTTTAATTACGAAAAACTGCTGTTGCAGAGTACATGAATCCTAAGGATAAATGGACTATAACCACATTTTTAAGACTTCAAATTTGAAAACTTTTCTGATGAAGGCCTCCGAAATCTTAACATCGACAACAACCGCGTTTCTCTAAGCTCAGTTCCGGGAAAATATCCTGTGGAGAGTTCCACATTCCATCCATTCCCATAACGTCATCAAAGATGCTCTACAATGGCATTTTTAAAACTTTAATTTTAAAAAATGTTCGAGGAAAGATCTCGAAAATCGTTTAAAACCGAGTTTTGAGGTCTTTAATTTCGACAAAAAAAAAAAAAAAAACATTCAGAGGAGAAAACCGAACCCTATTCCTTTCTCTAACATCATCAAAGATGCTATTGCGCTGTTTAGACATCAATTTTGAAAATTTTCGGGTTGAGAGCGGTCGAACCCCATTCTTCCTAAGATTAACTGAGATAGTTATACATTTCGTTTTTGGAATTTCACCATAAAAAAATCGTTAGTGAAAAGTTCCAAAACCCCCATTCATTCTTTTAAAATATTCTAAGAAAGCCCACTATGGTGTGTTTTGGACATCAATTTCGAAAATTTACAATGGGAAAGCCCCTGACTCGTGCTCTTCCTAAGATTAACCAATGTCATCTTAAACTGCGCTTTTCGAAGCTTAATATAAACATTCCTAAACCTCATCCCCAAACAATTGCAAAAATGGCGTGCAATAATAACGTTTTTATGGCCTCAAATTTTGAAAAAATATTAGATGAGGGCTGGCAAGTCTCAAATCTCCCTAACATGACTAAAAGTTGTCTAACTGTTGTGTTTTTGGGATCACTTTTCAGAAATTTTTCTGGGCAGAACCCATAAATCTCCTATCAGTATGTAGGGAAAATTACAACGTAATGGAGGCACAAATAAGCAGGGATACTGCAGGCACTTGTTTCGGCGTTACAAGGAACGCTTTTTTCAATGCAAAAAAGTTGTGAGCTTATGGATGCACAGACATCCGACAAAAGCAACGGAAACAGAAGCGAACAGCTTATTCCACTTTATGTCTTTGTTCACAATAGTAATGGTCTTGATTCGTATCATAACGCTATTTTCGTGAGTGCATTAATCACCTCATCTTCACTAATGTTGGAAGATCCTCATAGTATTTACCATTTATTTTCTTACATAAACACAATTTGATAAATAAGTAAAAAGTTCACATAAAATTTAACAGAAGCATGAGAGCTTCCAATCAAAAAAGCAAAGCTTTACGCTGCTTTTCCGGAAAAAATAAATAAAAAGAAAGAGGGGGGTGGGTTAAAATCGCGAAAATATATTTTCGCGAATTTAAAATTTTAATCCAATGGCTTCTGGATATAAAAGGGGTAGGGGTGCTTGATGTCAGAAATTAGCCCCCCCTTAAGTTAGATCCTGAGTGCGCCCCTGCCCAGCCACCATTAATCAAGACGGTGGATCTTTGATCGTCTGGGATCGAACCCGGGTCCCTCCGGTCACGAGTCCGACACCTTACAGATCGGGCCACCACGGCCCCTAGTAGCGAGGGCTGGTGGACACGCCACGTTGGCACACTGCCAATCTGAAAAAGGGACCACATGGCAAGCAAGGTGCAAAAAAAAAAAAAAAACATATAGCAATTTGTCATTGCTCAATAAGTGTGGCAGGGTTTCCCAACTGAGTGCTTCAAATCCAAGGAGCATTCATGACCCAGTTAACAACAAATCAAGCATAGATCGTGGAATATACATTGCAATCTTAGATGTATACAGAAGAAAATTAGAGCAATCTTAGATAATGTACACTAACATTTTAATGCTATTCTTTGAAATAGGTATAGTTATATGTCAGTTTTAATCAGAGCACTAGATAAAACCACAAACAATATCAATCATTTCTCAAATGAAAATAAAAGGAACATCATCAACATCATATTCAAGGCTGGGGATGCAATGAAAACCGAATATTCGGTCTTAATCGAGTAAAAACAATGCACAGGTTGCATTGGAGACTAAATATTTAGCAAGTTTGCTAAATATTTAGTCTCTGTGTTTTCTCCACTTAGAATTCATAATTTATTCAACGTTAAAAATTCTGTAGATTTTGTTAAGAAAATTCATAATTTCGTTCCTAAGGATTCCTTTATGGCTTCTTTTGATGTTAAATCCTTATTTACGAACGTTCCAATCGAGGGTGCATTGTTATGCCTTCAAAGAAGACTTTCAGAATTTCATTTCACCTCTAAGGAAATTGAGGAATCAATTTTCCTTACCCGTACATGTATTAAGCAATGTTCTTTTGCTTTCAATGGGAAATTTTACACTATGTCAGATGGTCTGGCTGTGGGTAACCCATTAAGCCCCATTCTTAGTGATATTTACATGCATTATTTTGAGGTTAAGTTGTTCCAAAAATTACAGTTTCAATTTTATGTTAGATATGTTGACGACTGTTTTGTTCTAATGAACCGTAACCAGTTTCAAAATGACGAAATTTTATCCGTTTTAAATTCTATAGATCCTCATATTCAATTCTCTTGTGAGAAAGAACAGGATAATTGCATTCCCTTTCTTGATGTTCTAGTTTCTCATACAGAATTCGGCTTTGAAACTACCGTTTATCGCAAACCTTTTGCTGTCTCGTTACCTCCTCATTGACTTTCATCTCACCCTCCTAGTCAAAAAAATGCTGCATTTAATTCCTTTGTTTACCGTGCTATTAATCTTTGTTCTTCACCGGAACTTCTTAAGGCTAAACTCTACTATCTTAAAGCTGTGGCTATTGATAGAAACTATCCTCATACTTTGATTGATTCCATTTCTAAAAAACTTTCTAATAAATCCGAAACAAATATTGTTGAGAGAACTGTCATCAGAAAGAATTTGGTTGTTTTGCCATTCTTTCCCTCTGTGAGTTATCAGGTTGCTAAGATTATCAAACGTTTCAATTTCCAAGTGGTATTCTCTCCTATGAATAAACTGTGTTTCTCTTCTCTTAAAGATCCCATTCATCCTCTTAACAGTTGTGGTATTTATAAATTTAATTGCATTTGCAATCTCTACTATATAGGACAGACGCGACAGGCTTTGAAATTCCGCTTAAAAGAACATCAGAATTGTGTGAAAAAGCAACAATTAAATAAGTCTAGTATTGCGCAACATTGTTGGGACAAGAATCATTCTTTCGATTTTAATTCCTTTCAAATTGTCCAAAAATGCCCCAACCCATCAGATCTTGATTTTTGGGAATCCTTCCACATTTTGAAAAACAGTTCTGACTTAGTTAACGATATAAATGCTATTCCTTATTTTTCTGCTGTTTGGCGTCCATTTGTATAAATTATAATTGTTAGCCTTTTGGCTTTTCGTGTTGCTTATCTGAAAATTTCAATTTTTTGCTCACATTTTTTGATTAATTTAAAATTTTATTTCATTCTGTTTTCTTTCTGCTGTTTTGCTTCGGTACATAATTTTCCTATTTGCAAATTTATTGCTAATTTATTCATAAGTGGTTTCATTTTTTGACAATGTTTTTGATCTATCTGATCTTTTGGAAATTTATTTCTTAACGGTTTTTTCTTGATGGTTTCATGTAATAAATTTCAGCTCTAAGCATTGTCTTGTTTGTTTTGTTAATATCCACTTTTTGCTATTTATACTGTCCTTTGTTTGAACGTGTTGCTTTTATCGAATGATTCTTCATCCTAAAGCTCACACTTCTTGCATTGAAAAAGGGGCTCCTTGTAGCCCCGAAACACGTGTCTGCAGTATACCTGTATATTCGTGCATCGTTAACGTTGGATTTAAACTTCACATTCTTACCAATGATTTGTGGAAATAAATTCACTTCAGTTTAGCTCCACGAATAATGAATCCTCCTCTGGTGTTGCTTCAAATTGCTCTTTTGCGAAAAGCACCTGTGGCATTCTTCGCACTTGAATGGCCGGTGTCCGGAATGTTTCTTCACGTGGTCGCGCATGTGGCTACCGTAAATGGTCTCGTAAGGACAGAACTTGCAGCAGTGGATGCGGGAAGGTAAATTGTTCGGAATTTCGAGCAGCCGAGTTTCGTAGAGGTTCGATTCGCTTGAAATGGATTCTGCAAAAAAAAAAAGGGCATTATATTATATATCAAAGGCAACAATTGCTAGTTTATACTTTCATAGTTAATGTCCTTTATATACATTACAGTGGATAACAAATAATACTGATGAGTTGTTAGAAAACATGCAGATTTTAGGTAATTTTGGATGTTATACTATCATGTAAAAGGATTATGATCTGGTATGACTGCAAAATGACCTTTTTTGTAAAACCCTTATGGCAAACATGACATTTAACTGAGCAATTCCTAAAGTGAATCTTTTCAAGCTCATACGTGATCAATGTGGTGTTTCGTACGAACACATATGATGACACAATGATGGATTTTCTCATCTTGGGATAAGATAATCAGGATTACACAGCACTTGAAATGATTGGAGTCATTTGACAGTAGATGTTGAAAAAAAAAAAGTTCATCAAATAGTTCACATGCATACAAAATAGAGTAGATATTAAAAACATTAAACAATTCCCAGGGTCCCATGCTCATTCAAAAAAAAAAATCAAGGGTTAAAAAGCCCTTGATTTTTTCTTTTTTTAGGCAATTCAAGGACCAAAAATGCACATATTTTACACATAAAAAAGCACATGATAAAAAGTATCACAATGACAAAGGTACAATGGTATCACAATCTTTAATATTTGACTTTCAGATCTAAATTACAATCGATCTCAAACAATATCAACCAGTGGCTAAGAAATATCTAAATTTTGAGATTCTGCTCGATTTCCAAGACCATGAAAATGGATTCTGCGCAGATGTGCATTCAAATTGTACTTTCTCGTGAAACCCTTATTGCACACATGACACTTGAATGGCCGATTTCCGGTGTGAATCCTTTCATGTTCATGCATGTGACCAAGGTGGATCGTTCTATAGGGACACACTTTGCAGCAATAGAGGTTATTGGTTCGGGCTTCACTCAATATTCCACGAATTATTTGGCAATCGAAAACTTTGGAGTCATTCAATGGCAGGTCTGGAAAAGAAAAAAATCAAATATTTTACAGACACATAGAATACAAAGATAATGGAAGGTTGAAGCAAAAAAAAAAAAGTCAAAAAAATACGAAATGTAACTTTTTATATAGATCCTAGGTCCAATAACTTATATTTAGGGAAATCAAGCGTATAAAATGGGAATATTGTAATACCAGCAACATAATTGGATGGATTATCTGAGGAGTCTGAAAAAAGTTTGTGTTCGATTCTGGGGAGTCGCCTCATATTATGAACATAAAAATAAAATTTATGCAGACTTGTTGCTTATGTAAAATTAACAGTTTTAAAAGTTTCAAAAATTTATATTCAACAAAATAAAATGTTAATTTAAAATACATCCCCTTTATATAGTCTTTATGAAAAATTGCTTTTGCTTGTTTTATTTTATTTTTAAGTTTTGATTTTGAGGCTTGCATCACAGTTTAAGAAGAGCAGAGGGGCCATTTTACGAAAAACCCTCCATCTTGTCCTGAACGAGAAAAGTAGTTTTTTTAAAGGATATTGAATGGAATTTTGTTGGTTAAGAAAACCCAAACTGATGTGGGCCTTCTTAGGAAAAAAAAAATCTCGTTCATAACTTTTGAAAATCACAACTTTTTAATGAAATAAATGAGCATCTCTTGTGCGGGACAAAATGGCGGTTTTTTGTGGAACGGCCCAGAGCTGATTTGTGCATTTTTGTACACATCAACAAAATTAAAAACTACAGAAGAAACTCAACCACTGTTTTTTCATTGTATAATTATAATGAATGTGCAAAAATAATTTGCAAGTCCGTTTTTAAACTGGGCTTATCAAGTATAACATATACGGTATTATAAACATATTACATTTTTGAAATAAACTAAAAAACCAATGGTACATAGTTCGAAATTTTAATATTTTGTACTTTGTAATAGTAATTATAACTGAACTTCTGCAACTGCAATCAATTGCATTTTTGTATCTCTATAAACATAGTAATGATCTAATTTTCTCTAATTAAATAATCAAAATTGTAATCCTTTATTTCTGCTCTTTATAGTTATAATCCTCAGTAGTGTAGACAAAAAGAGAATTCTGGATGGGATATGGTTAGTTTTTGTTTTTTTATATGGCGTATAAAGGAAAATTTTAAAATATTGGAGGAGGATATATAGCTAACGCCCCCCCCCCCTCCTGATATACTAATGATAATCAGAATTTATTTCTTTCAATTGTAATAGATTCAAACACTGCTACGTAGCAATTAAATTAAATTGTTCTTGGAACCGAATTGATAAGAGAATGAAAATATGGGCAAAATTTTTTCTTTCAGTTTGTAACTTTCAAAATAGTCATATTCTTTTATGGTGACAAATTCTATGTGTCATAAATAAAATTAATTTTTAATTAGAGAACGAAAATACGAGCAATACTTTCTCTTCCAGTTTATAACTTACAAAAATAGTCATTCTTTATGGTGACAAATTCTATATGACGTATGAAAAAAATTATTTTCAATGAAACATACTGAATTAGGTTTGATATATGAATGAAGGCAGACATTTTTTAGACCCTTTTCCTTTTTTTGATATAGCAAAAATTTAACAAAGTATGCAAAAAACACATGCAAAATTAAAAAACTCAACAACAAATTCCCTTTTTTCCAGTACAACATTTTCAATCTTTAATATTTTCCATTCAGATTTACAGTAGTCATTTCCAAACAATATTGATAAGCGGCTACAAATCATCTCAGTTTTGAGTACTTTTCGCTTTTGCCATATTTCCACGAACGTGCGAATGGATTCTTGTCTGGTGTTTTTGCAAGTGGTGCTTTCTTGTAAAACTCTTAGGGCACGCATGACATTTGTATGGGCGATGCCCAGTATGAATCCTTTCATGTTCACGCATGTGGCCAACGTTGACTGTTTCATACGGACATACTTTGCAACGGTAAATTTTTCCATCTTGGGCTTCTCCGAACAGATTTGGGATTATGTGACACTCAAAAAGATTATTATCATTCAATGGCAGGTCTGAAAAAGAAAACAAAGTTCATCAAACATTTTATATTCATAAAGAATATACCGCATTAACCTGGGTTAACCGCCATGCCGCAAAATTCAAGGGGTTACAAGTTTTTCAATAACCCTTGATTGGTTCTTTCGCGCATGGTGAGAAACCCAGGTTTGAAAACAATAATAATAATTCAATACTAAAACAGATACATGTTGAACTTGTGTCATCTAAATGAAATACATGGAAGCATAAAACTTAAAAAGGTGAATTCTCATTTCGAGCTCAGCTTCATTTCACTTCACATACTCCAGGGTCGCCCGTACTTACCACAACTCGTGGTTTAACCGAAATAGGACCCTGAAGAGCGCTCTGTTCTTATTTCTGAACCAGACCAAGGGAAGAGCAATCCCTTGGCCCCGCACCCCCAGAGGTATCGTTTCACTTGGAGGACTTTGTGACCACGACATTTTTAATGTCCCCCAGCCACCATTAGTCAAGACGGCGGATCTTTGATCGTCTGGGATCGAACCCGGGTCCCTCCGGTCACGAGTCCGACGCCTTACTGATCGGGCCACCACGGCCCCTTTTGAGCTCAGCTGCAGATATCACATTTGTGCTTGGCACAGCTAAGGGCGGATCCAGAAATGCTCCAAGGGAGGGGCGATTGTTTTTTTTCCCACTTGCCCACTTTTATTTTACCACACATCCTGGTTAACACATGTTTATTACAAATGTTTCAGTCTTCCATTTCAAAAA
The DNA here is from genome assembly GCA_038373865.1 of Uloborus plumipes. Classification (NCBI taxonomy): domain Eukaryota; kingdom Metazoa; phylum Arthropoda; class Arachnida; order Araneae; family Uloboridae; genus Uloborus; species Uloborus plumipes. Next base: position 128,966 of record JAXGGA010001485.1, on the reverse strand, counting down.
AATTCCAGATCAGAGCTTCAAATGGCAACCACTACTCATAGTATCATCAAAAATTGCCTTTTTTGAACTTCAAAGTCGAAAATTGCTGGAGAAGAGTCCCTCATGGGAGGGGCGATCGCCCCCATCGCATCTCCCTTGTATCTGCCCCTGGGCACAGCAGCATAGATCATTTTATTAGGATTAATAAACAGTTTAATTTTGTATCGCAAGTTAACCCACCACAAAACCAAAATGATTGTTTTTAATCTCCGAGACCCAGAGTTCGCCAAAGTGGGCCCGGCCCGAAAAGACCCGGGCGGGCCTACTTGAGAAAACCCACTTTGTCGGTAAAGTAGGTGTTTTTAAAATTTACTGCATATTGAAAACACTTATTTTATACCCTGTGTAACCAGAGGAGGCGGCCGGAAGTGAAATTTCTCTTGATTATTGTCATAGTTATGGCGCTGTGGAGTTTTCTCCCACTTAGCTTTAGCAACAATGGTTAAATGCAAACGATTGAAATTGTTTTGTGCGTGAACTATTATTCAATCAACGTTAATTGAATACTTTTTGAAGTATTTATACAACCGATACTCATGATGGCAGGTCTTGCTAAAAACAAACTATTCAGCGCTAAGTTTGTTAGAAATTGTTCAGAAATAACTGAGATATGAGGACGTGAAGGAAAGCCTAAGCCTACTTCGATAGACATGAAATAAATGAAATGCCTCAACAGCAGTGTATAAAGAAAAGAGTGGAGCTGTTGTCTTTCGTGCGGTTTCCATGGAGAGGATGCAAAATTTCTAACACTGATATGCCTATTTAAAGTAACCGAGTATAGAAACAAACCAAATATTATGAATATTTTGATCAATACTATGCCTATAAATTGGTATTGAGCAATTTGTTATAATATTTAGTTTACTACAATATTTAATCTTGGTCAGTGTCTGGACTAGGAGTTGCCATCTTCCTTTCCTCACAACTTATTCGGTATTAGAAGTAAAACTGCGTGTGAATTTCACGCTATTTGTTTCTTTTTTGAATACTTGGAAAATCAAAATAAGCAATAAATATTCCAATCCATAAATTCAATTCAATATCAATTAAAAAAAATCAATATTACAATGCTGTTTCTAAATTTGTAGAATAAGAATTTTTTTAGGAGGTCACAGTGACCTCTCTTTAGGACTTCCTTGATTCCATGAAAAGTAAAAGCAGGCGCACAGAATTTAAACAGAGAATAATATTAAAACGATTCTTGAAAATACTCAAAAAAGCCCGGGTTTTTCATCAAAAACCCGGGGTTTTGGTCAAAACCCAGGTGGGCTGGGCTTTTAAAAAAAATTGGGTTTTTTCGAATCTTGCTGCAACCTGAAATTGATAGATATTTTTTTTGAAAAAGAAGTCACTTTGAGAATTTATAAAAAATATCCTTTCATTAGTGGTCAGTTTCCGGCAAGCGGGCTAATGCAAGGTAATACGATAATCATAAAGAATACAGTAATGACAGTAATAAAACGAACCAATGCTCCAAAATCTTGAAACGTGGTTTTTGCACGTGTGATTCGGAGAAAACAGAGGAATAGTCAAAATAGTCCAGAAAACTGTTCTCCCCTCTTTCCCAAAATACATGGTTGTGAGCAATTGGAATATTTATGGGGTTTTAGGCCTTGGGAATTGTTTACTAGAAGCAACTAGAGTAAGACCCTATGAGTGGCACAGACTTACACGTCATTTTTATAAAGACCCAAAATTATTTCCAATGAGCATATATACAGGGTGTCCACTCCTATCGTGGCCCAATAGCTAATTTCTAAACCATTAGAGATAAGCATATAGTTCATTTTGGAAAAAATCTCTAAATTACGAAAGGAATTTGGGCTACGAAATGTTTTTCAAAAAAAAAAAAAAAAAAATTTGAAAGAGTTACGAAATTTAAATTTTTATACAGCTCCTCAGTTGTATCAATCATATTTAGTAAAACATTCTTGACACTGTAAGGTTTAAAACTGAAAAAAAAAAAAACTCTTCTATGACGAAAATTGACCGAGTTATGACGTTTTGAAAAATCAAGATTTTGAAGGATTTCGCATACGGTCCCTTTAGGGATCTCTCGATGACATCATGAAATCCATCAAAATCTTGATTTTTCAAAACGTCATAACTCCTTCAATTTTTGTCGTAGAAAAGTGATTTTTTTTAAGTTTTAAACGTTACAGTGTCAAGAATGTTTTACTAAATATGATTGATACGACTGGGGAGCTGTATAAAAATTAAAATTTCGTAACTCTTTCAAAATTTGATTTTTTTGAAAAACATTTCGTAGCCCAAATTCCTTTCGTAATTTAGAGATTTTTTCCTAAATAAACTATATGCTTATCTCTAACGGTTTAGAAATTAGCTATTGGGCCACGATAGGAGTGGACACCCTGTATAATTTTAACACACAATTGGAGGTCCCATCTGAAGGAACATTAAAGTTTATTAGTGAATGAAGAAAGTCAACTTATTGTAGAATAACTTTTACTAAACATGAAAATTGATCTCCAACTTAATGAATTTGAGCTGAAAGTGAAAATTAAAATAAAAAAGGGGGGGGGGGGGACAGGGGTGCTCTAGTGCAAAGAGCTACTACGCACTAAAAATCATTCATAACAAATCGGGTAGTAAAACAGTAAATATAATACACATTTCATAGTTCATTTTGCTATGATTCGCTTCGTTTAGTGATATTTCATCCAATTTCAAGACTGACTCTAGTACAGCTGCTGAACCATGTTCTCTCACCATAAAACCCAATAAAACCAATAAAATGAATGATAATATGGCTTATCTAAAAGATACATTTTATTTAAAACATTACTTTAGGTGAATGGTGAAATACAGATATGAATACTCTTAAAGTCATACAGCCTTTCTATGTCACGTTACAAATATACACCAACTTGCAGGGGAAAAAAACTGTCCAACACAGATCATTTAGACAAGGGAAGACAAGTTGATAAGAACAAGGAAACTTTGCTTTATGTCACTTTAGTCAATTTTAGTTTGCATTTGTAGTCAAAGCATACTTTAGATCTTAAACAGAAACAGAGCAGATAAAATATTCATTTCAGAAAAGTAGGTATACAATAACTCTTTCTGTATGTGTACATACATAAAAGGTATCCAAAAAGGTCATTTACGTAATGTAAAGCACATAACACCTGATATAAACAGAAAAATAATAGTACCAAATCTTTATAACTTTACATTGCAGACAAATTTGCAAGCTTTAGCCATACACTGTGAATTTGAACGACAAAAACCAGCAAGAAAATCACAATACTGTCGGCCCCGCTTAAATGAATACTGTTGGTTGAAAGAAATATTATTCTTTTAAACGGGGTATTGGATTAAGCGGGGATTTTTAACATTATGTCTCGGTATGTAACGGTTCCGAGATATTTTATTCGTATAAGCGGGGTATTCGTTTATCCGCTATCCGATTAAGCGGGGACGACAGTATATCAAAATTTTTGAGCATACTGTTGTAGTTGATTTTAAACCAATTAACATTATTATAACTTTAAAACCTTGATTTTCTACATCACTGCTTTTCTTGAAGTGTGCCATGCTGTTGACAGCGAATAACTCACATACACACATATTGTATGTACAATATCTTTCTATATTGTGTTTAATGTTTCTGATTTTCCAAAACTGTTAAGTTTCAGTTTTTATTCACTGCTCCCTTCATAGACCTCAATTTAAAATTCCCTTTCCTCTATACTATACACATTTAGTCAACTATTAACACAAAATCCTTTATCTCTCAAGCTATAAGGGTACAGTCACACATGATGTTTTTACCAAACTTTGTATCTCTGATTTTTCCAAAACTGTAAGATTTTTAACTTCATTTTTCAATACCATTTCCTTTTATAGACCTCCATTTAAAATTAACTTTTCTATATACTGTACACATTCATCCAACTATTAATACAAAATCTTTTACCTCTCTAGTTATAAGGTTTCAATTTTAGTTCCAATCACTTTTCCCTTCATAGACCTCAATTGAATCGTTTCTTTCGAAAACCAGTCAACAGACACGATTTAAAAGTTCCAAAATGTATTTTTGTTTATTTAAAAAAAAAATTCTATGAAAGTTACAACATTTGAACTGAAATGTAACATATTTAGATATATTTCTTTCAGTAAAAAGTGCTGTAGTTGTAAATGGATAATATAATGTGATGCAATGAATGTTTTACCAAAATTAGCTAGTTTGTTTGTTGATTGGTTTTGAAAATAATCGATTCAATGTAAAACTCATTTCTCTCTCTACCATACACATTTAGTCAGCTATTAATACAAAACCCTTCATTTCTTAAGATATACGAATACACTCAAACACGGTTGTTTCCAAACTCCCAGCACAACTCTTCCCATCTATTTTCAAACATAGTTGCGTGGCACCATGTTCATATAATAGGCATTCTTCTGATGCTTCGTCAAATTATTCTTTTGTAAGAGCCTCTTTTGGAAAACATCGCAAAGATATACTTTATTAATTTGGCATAGACATAATTAAAAAAAAAACTTAGCATTTATTTTTTCTGCAGATTAATCAATCTAACTTTGCCTATTACTTATAACGGCCGATCAATGGGTGCATCCCTACTCACACTAAATATATTTAGCTAAATATTAACACAAAATCCTTTATCTCTTAAGGTATAAGGATAGACTCAAATACAACGTTTTTACCAAACTCCCAGCATAACTCTTCCCATTCATTCTCAAACATAGTTCACACACTCCAGGGCCCCCTGTACCTACTACAACTTGTGGTTTAACCGGGATAGGGTCCTGAAGGGCACTCTGTTCCTTTTGAACCAGAACCAAGGGTCAAGCAAACCCTTGGGCCAGCACCCCCAGAGGTATAGTTTCACTTAGAGGACTTAGTGACCACGACATTTTTAACTTGCCCCAGACACCATTAATCAAGATGGTGGATCTCTGATCTTTGATCGGCTGGGATAGAACAAGGGTCCCTCCGGTCACGAGTCCGACGCCTTACCGATCAGCCCACCACGGCCCCGCTCTCAAACATAGTTGCGTGACACCATGTTTGTATAGTGGACATTCTTCTGATGCTTCGTCAAATTACTCTTCTGGGAGAACCTCTTCTGGCAAATATCGCACTTGTAGGGTCTGGCTCCGGTGTGCTTCAGCATGTGCACGCGGATATGACTCACGTTTGGCGTCTTGTAAGGGCACATCTGGCAACAGTAGACGCCAATGGAGGGCCCACCATTGGGGTTTCTTACTTTTCGGAGCACGAATAAGCCACTACGGAGTCCATCTGTGGGGAGAAATCAGATTATTGGATGAGGGAGTTAAGCTAAATGGTTTCAACATAAAATAGAGTGAGCTGATTAGTTGGTTTGAATATTGAGCAGTGTACTTGGCTCAGCTATTAACAGAGTGAGCTAATTGGTTTTGACATTAAAGAAAAGTATCTAATTGGTTTTGACATTAAAGAAAAGTATCGAATTGGTTTAAGGATGAAAGTGAATGACCAAATTGTTGTTATTATCAAATGAGCTAATTGGTTTTGATACTAAAGACAGTGAGCTAATCAATTAATTTTAAAATTTAAGTAAGTGTAAATGCTTTGACCATTAAAAGCTTACTGGGGATTGTATTAGAGTGAGCTAATTGGTTTTGACATTAACAAAAGTAATTTAATTGGTTTAAGGATGAAAATGAATGAGTGAACTAGCTTTAATATTAAAGAGAATGAAATAACTGGTTTTGATATTAAAGATTAAACTAATTGATCTTAGCATTTTAAAGAACGTTCTCTTTGGTTTAAGCACTAAAGCAACGTAAAGAGAGTAATATTATATGTTAATAATACTAAAGAGGGTGAGCTAAAGTTACTGTTAGTGAGAGAGACATGGGAAAATTCGATCAAGGATTAAAGCTGAATGGTTTTGACAGTAGAGAGTAAACTACAGGTATTCAAGGTATTTGATCTCTTATTCCTTATTTTTACCCGATGAACTCATATTTTAACATTGGTGTTTTTTACAATCTTTGACTGCTTTTTTTTACACTAGTGTTGCTGATTTTATTGGCAGAATACTAAAGAAAAAAATCTTAAGGTACTGCATAACTATCCAAAATTATGAAACATTAAAAAGAATGGTTTAAAGTAAAATAATAACCTAGTTAAAAGTTATCTTACCACTTAGAATGACTTTTAGCCAAGTGAGAAATGTGAATAAAAAGTATTTAATAAAAATAGTGCGCATTTAAACCAGAAAAATCAAACTTCAAACCAGCACTCAAGAGTAATTTCGAAAAAGTAACTTCAGCATTATCAGATAAAATTAAGTGTAGGGCAGTGTTACTTAAATTAAAGGAAATTCACATCGTTAAAAATTACCCTTAATGACCGTAATAAATCGGTTTTGACATTAAAGAGAGTCAGCTAATTGGTTTATTATTGAAAAGAATAAGCTTATTGGTATTTTTAACACTTAAGTCAGTGAACAAGTTTGTTTCAACATTAAAATGAGTGAACTAATTGGTTTTGACATAAAAGAGAGTAAAAAAAATGCATTTGTGGCATAATCTACCTCATGGTGAGACAACACCTAACTCAAAGTCAAATTCTCACTAAACATGAACTTAGAGAGTATACTGTTGGAAATCAAACCATTCAATAACAAGTATGATTAAGAAGTATGAACATTTTCAAATTTCTTATGGGAAGAAAAACATAATGGAGAAAAATAAAATAAATAATTAAATACAGATTTCTTATTTTAGTTACATTAAAAATTATTATTTTTTAAACATTTTCAACAGACTTAAGGCACAATTTATGAATATTTACTGAATTATTTAAGCAAGCAAAACATTCTCCTTTTTAAGAATAATTATTTATTCCTTGCAAGGAAAGAGAGTTACAGTAGATATTACACACAACGTCTTCTAACAGTAATGTACACTCTTTCTATGTTTTGTCAAGTTACTCTTCTGGCTGAATGTCCTATAACAAACATCACACTGGAACGGTCGTACTCCCGTATGTTTTGCCGTATGATATTTCATATGTCCAACATGGGCAGTCTTATAGGAGCATATCTGGCAAAAATAAATCCTGAGAGAAGACTTGGGGTTAATTCCGATCACTTTCTTGGGCACAAAAAGCCGATGAGCATTTTGTGAGACACCTAAAATATAAAAACATGGGGTTAGGATAAACCAAATTTATTGAAGGAAAAAAAACATTCTGTTGAAAAAAAATTATAATGCTAATATTAATAAGAGGTTCTTTAACTCTTCATTTAAAAAATATTGTATGGAAATTTTGTCAATGTTAATTTTAAACAATGTCTTCAACAGTACTCTAAGCAGACATGAAAGCATGATTACGTACATTGTGCAGTCTTAAAATAAGTGTAAGCCTCAAATATTCATTTAAAAAAATGAACAGTTAAATTGTATTAGGTGCGAAATCAGAGGAAGAGGACTTGTTAAGTTAAAATGGGTGCATTAATAAACATCAAGTTAATTCTTACCGAAGAAAAAACTTTTTTTTTTGAAAGTGTGAAACACTGTGGATGAGCCATTGGCAGATAATTGAGAGTTCAGTGTACTTACAGATTTACTATATGTACACAGATAGGTGAATACATCAAACATCAGTAGAAATTAAATCTTTAAAACAATATAAGCTTACATTTTACAGGGAAAAGAATTGCAAGTATGTTAAGTTCAATCTATGGAGATTGAAAAGCCTATACAAATCACATGAACACAAATAACATCAAAAAGTGGTTTTTTAAGTTAATACAGGACATTTATAAAACAAATAAAGAACGTACTTCGGTAAAATAAAGAAAAAAGAATATATTCTGGCCTGACTGGTACAATATTTAAAAAAAAAAAAAAACCTTTCAGCATTCAAAAAAAAAAAAGGAAGCAGAAAGAAACAGGAGGAAACCCCAAAATATGTTCTGTAGGTAGTAATTATATTCATCACCTTGTACTTATCTTCTCAATCTACTACACATGACAAATCTGCATGATACAAATGACTACAAATAAGGATTTGAAGTTCACATATCAAAACTAATCGCATAAATTGAATATTATGACTTAAAATGCCAGTCAAAATTTATCACAAAGGTAAGCAACAAACATAGAATAAACACTATTTGGAATGAAAAGACAATACTTTATTATTTTTTTATTAGATACAAAGTGCGAGTAAACTTAATAAATTTGAAGTGAAAGTTTTAATCTATAGTTTTGAATCCCACTGCAATGAAACAAACATAAATTACAAGTAATAACTTGCAGGCATCTAAGGCACAAAATTACCCTGATTAAGTATGATAAGCAGGATTCATGTTGATTAAAAGTGATATTTAATAAAAATCTCTTTCAAAAATTTAAACTCTTAGCTTTTAGAAAAAAAATATTACATTTTTTAGCAGTGCTTTCCAGTAATAAAATTTCCCATTAGCAAATTCCTTTCTGTGACAATACTTTTAATGGGGGAGACAACAGTAAGGTTTTAGTAGCATTGAAATTAGTCTCCGTACATTAAAGTGGCAGGTTTTTTCTATAATTTTGTTTCCCAAACTCTTGTTTATTGATTTCTATAAATTTTGAAATAAACAAGCTTGCTTACATTTGATTGATTTTGTACCAACAACAGTATCAAGTCCGCAACTAACGCAAAACAAAACAATGTTTTTGTTGGTAAATACAATAATAATAGAAGCTAGTTTTTGTAATCAGACAAATGAAATTTGTCTTTCAGATATGCAGAAGCGATTCCGAGTAAAATAAAATTTTCTAAACTTAAACATTTTTTTTGAAAGGTTTCAGTGGTCATTTTTTAAAAATATATAAAACAACTTATGGGAAAATAGTAAGTGTAAAGCTGTTGCCATAATATAGGATATGTAGGACAACTTGAAAAAGTTGTCTCAATACAACCTAAATCACAAAAGATTTTTTTTTTTTTTAATTACGCCTGCCATTGTTCTTTCAAACATAAGACGTCTTGCAGTCCAGTATAAAAATGAAGTGGCCTTAGAAGGTGTGAGGGCCTGAAAGCAGTCATTGGAATGGATGTCAAAAAGAGAGGGACAGCTAAAAAGATGCTTCCCCGTCATTGGAGAGGTGTTGCAAAGTACGCAGTCGGGTGAACTGGCCAGGTTGATTTTGTGTAAATGGGCCTGCAAATAGTCATGACCAGTGAGAGTCCTAAAACAGGCAACTCCTTCGGCCCTGGGAAGGAGGAAGAGATGAGAGCGTTGCTCCTTATCCAGAAGGCAAGACCAGGATTTTTCTTCAGCCATGTTCCTGAGAGCAAAAACTGAACCATGCCTGATCTTGCTGGCAATAATTCAAATCACAAAAGATTGAAATACAAAATTTAAATTTAAAATTCAAAGAAACTAACGTGAGTTAAACAAGTTTCTGGTTTAAAGAGTTTCAGATAATTCGAGCTCTACTGTGTGTTTGAAGAAAAAAAGTCACTTTTAACAGTAGGTCTTATTTTTTAAATTGTCTCTTCCTCTTTTACTTCGAGTACAGCGCAGGCTGAAAAAAAACTTCAAACAGATATGCATTCATGAAACGACAATATTATTATTAGTATTATTTCTTTTGTAAAATGGTGATAAAAATATGCTAATATGCATATTTCGTACGTAGATATAATAATTTATAATTTTGTAGATATAATAATTTATAATTTTAATACTTAAACTACATGAAAAAGATTGCTAGAACAGTGAAGTTCTATTTCACCAAATACCCATACAATACAATATCTGTTTCAACAACCTAAATTTTCAGTTCACACTTAATTTCCATAATGTTGCTCGAATTCCACTACAGCAAAACTGATGTCAAAACAAAAACAAAACTTGAGGTTCTTCGAAATTCATTGAGATTGCACTACACTTGGAAAAAAACATGCATTTTCGAGTGCTTTGCAAATACAGTAAACTCCTGATTATCCGCGCAATAGGTGACACGGCAACCGGGGTAAAGCGAATATATAGTGGATAACCAGAATAATAGGTAAAATATTATTCTAGTGTTTGCAATAGCTAAATAAAGTCAATAGCACAATACATCCATTTAAATTATAGCTAAAAATAATAACATTGAATGTAAACAATATCTTTAAAAAGAACGATAACACATTCGCTTTTTTTCTACATTTAAAAAACCATCACAGCAAAAATAGAAACAAAGGTGTGAAAGACCCTGAAATAATCTGAATCCCCGATAATCGGGAGCTTACTTTATACGATCACTTGTAGCACAAACTAATTACAGTATCAGAAGCATCACATATGCAGCAAGTAAAACATAACTTGGAATGTAACTCTCTTCTGCATTCATATATGTGTAAAACTTTACCAACTGGTTCAGCTATAAAATCCAGAAATGACCAAACACCAGAGTAGGAATCACCCTGAGAACAGCAGACATGAGGTACCTCAATCTATAATCACAAAATGCATTGTTCTTTGGTGAACTTTCAAGTTCCTCTTCAGGCTGAAACTTTTGTTGCAGACGTGGCAGGTAAACGGACGAGCCCCAGTGTGTTTGAGTTCGTGGTCTTTCATGTGGCTGATTTTCGCAGACTTGTAAGGGCAGAGCATGCAGGAGAAGACCGAAATCTTCGACCCGTCGGGGGCTTGCACTTTCTCGCAGATGAAAAGGTTCCGAGAATATAATGTCATGCTGCCTGAAAGGAAAAATGATCCATTCGATAAGTGTAATAAGGAGCAGTTATGAAGAAAACTGCAGAGAAGAATATTGTATATTTCTGCTTTCATTTAAAAAAAAAAATAGAAATTTGCATACAAGTCGACCTTTTACAAAGAAAAATCGGGAATGATTACTGCTTACTAGAACTAGCTGTATCTGCACGGCGATGCCATGCTAAGAATTTAAAGGAAGTTCCTTGAGATAATAAAACTCTCCCCCCCCCCCTTTAAAATAATAACACCTTGTCTTACATGTATCCTTTAGTCTAAGATACCAACACATTCTGCGTGCTAGTGAAATTCCCAATGAGAATTAAGAGGACCTTGACAAAATGGAACTGAAATTTTAAAGGGAAAAGGGGAGAAAAGGAGCCTGATTTTGAAAGAAGACTTTTCGCAACTAAAAACTAAAAATGAGACTATTAGGGGTTATAGGGACCAGTTGGGAGCTTTTAAAACTAGTATTTACTGTTTTGCTTATTGACAGAATTGCGTTTTTGATTCACAAACAGTTTCATGCTCTACATACATTTTATACTCCAGGACTTTTATTAAGTTTTGTTACACCCATTAGTTGTCATTTCTTGACAACTTAAGGAACATACTTTTCATTTGCATTTCATTTTAACATCAAGTACTTAAACCAGCTTTCCCATAAATAAACAAAAACAAATATTTTTCTTTTTCTGAGAGAACTTAGTTAATGAATTAACCTTACCTACTGGTTGAATAATTTCTAAGAAGTAGTAGCAGATTTCTTTAAGGTCTTATCCCACTACATTTTGGGGGCCCTTTTGTATAGCAAAGAATTGTGTGAAACTTTTAACATACATATTTATGATTCCCCTTTGGAGCCTTTATGGTCCTGAGGCATCTCATAATTGCGACAGTTGCAACATTTGAAACGTGCCGCTGCTAAGCATAAAATTTGAAAAAAATGTCCTGGTAAGAAATTATGATAAATGCCACTATTAAATGTAACATAAAATAACAGTACCTGGAATCTGTGAGTAGGATTTTAGTTCTTTCCCTTCTTTTCATATCGCAAAAATCTTTTAGAAAAGCATGTGAAGCTTCAAAATAAAGGAGAAACTTAAAAATGTATTCAAACAGAAAAATGAAGGAATTATCACATAGACAATGAATACAGAAGTATAAAAGCAAAAAAGAATTGAATGATAAATTAAATATGTACAAAAAACACTTTGAACAGTACCGTGTTGTTTATTTACAAATTACATTAGCATAAACACATGTGAATCAAAAAAGTATTTATATTAAAAAAAAGTTTATTTTCAACCTAACACAATCAATAATTACACATACACAGCAAAGAAGCAAGACAGAACAAAATAAACAGCTGCTGCATGACTACTCCATGTAATAATTTGAGGCATGATTAATTACTCACAAAATTTTTTAATGTACTGGTCAATTTTGAATTCTGTAATGGTATATTAAATTTAGGAAATTGTGATAAAATTATTGAAGGGCTAGGGAGATGCAGGGATTACGTAATAAAACCGTAATTTAGAGCAACTTAGGCTCAAAGTTTTATTACTGCAGCTTTTTCGCTTCCGATTTTGTTGTATCTGAGCGTATGAAATTATTCTAATGACATCTATTTTATTATGTACCAAGTTTTATTTGCTTACCTGTGTCCAGATTGTTTATTCAAAAACTCAGGGCGAGGACTGCTGATGGTCTTTGAAAAAGGTGAGAAAGGTGACAAATTTTAAAACAAAGGTGACTAAAAGGTGACAAAAAAGTAACCAAAAGGTGACCAAAAGTAATTTGTTAAGAAATGAAAAAGCAGAAAATGATTATCCTTTTTTCTGACTTATACCAAAAGTAGCCTACATACTATTTCAAAAGACTTAGATTCTGAACGTGAATATGATAGGAGCTGGACAAAATAAACCATTTTAGGACATATTTTCAAAAAACCTTCAGTGTAAACTATGTTATGCAGGGGTGATTGTGAGTTCATAAAAAAATACCTGAAAGTTTTAAAGAGAAAATGTGTACGTGTGTGGGGGATGGGGACTGTTTTTTTTTTTTAAACCAAAGCCCCTATTAATTAAGCACACCTAATTTTATAAACATACATATATAATAATTTCCTTTCATAAACAAACACATTTCCTACATTCGAATAGTTTCAAATAGTTTTTAGTCAAAATATTGTGTATGCATTTATTTAAGGCAGGTGTTACATACCCGACCACCGCATAGTGGAGCATCAACACATAGTGGAGCATCGACCACCTCCGGCACATGTGCAGAGTGCGATGGGTCAGGTCTAATTTCTAGAGCCGACCGATAAACACGGCGGCTGGACGAATAATTTTGTGGCTAACCACGCAAAGTAAAAGATTGAAATAGGCAATGCCGCCGAAGCTTTAATAAGTTAAACACGATTCAAACAAACCTTTTAAGTTCTAGTGAGGTCCGAAACGTAACACGTCATTGAACACGTATATTCCTATGAAATACTCTATGTATTATTGTAATTCAATCAGAACTTAAGTTTTCCACATAAAGTTCGCGGCTTATGGCGACATATTGTTATTGGTCACAGCAGCTCCGACCCAATGGCTAGAGCTGCTGCGATTTATTTCGACACGTTTTAAACAAATTGTGCCCTCCTAATGAGGGGGACATGGTGCAGGCTGAGCCATTGACATTTTAAAGAGAAATTTTCTCATTTAGAGGTGGGGGGGGGGGGACACCAATGGGGTACAGGGTTCATACTCAAATTTGAAAATTAAAAGTAAGGAGTTAATTTTAATTTTTAAGAGGTGTTTTAGTTGAATGATGCATTTTTTAACAACATATTAAAACAAAATTTCACAAGTCTTGCATCATTTATTTTTGCCCCGTTCTACTGCGGTCGCCATTTCAGCACGAGAATTGAGACGTGCGAAACGATCCGTCCGTTGAACGGGTAGCATCTGCGCATGCGCAAGTTAATAGATCGGATCCGGAATGGAGTTCCGATGGTCGGTGCTCTAACCACTGGGTTTAATTAAACTGTAAATGAACAATAAAGTTACTCTTGAACTGGTGTTGAACAAATTATCCCCAGAAAAATGTTTTAAGGAGAAAGCAAAAGTCTAACAGAATTACTGTTTGTTATGCGAAAATATTTATAAAGTAATGAAAGTTGCATTTGTCACTGAAAATATGAAAAAGAATTGATCTAGATGCAGTACCCATAAATCTCCTAATCACTACAATATGACCCGAGTCAAGGATTTCATATTTATTAATACTGAAGTGAAATACTATTTAAAGATATTATGTATGTGTTAAAAAACTTAAATAACTGAAACAAAAATAAAATTCAGCCACAGATTCAGCATTTAAGTTTTTGACATCTGACACTATAAAAGAGCATGGAATTTGTTTAAAACTTTTATTTTAATGATTTAAACAAAATAAAAAAAGAAATGTTATTTGTTTGCCTTTCAACAAGGAATAGCAAGCATCGAAAATGCGAAATATGATTCTCACAGCGGACGCAAGGAAATCGCAATTTTCAAAATTAAGACGTTAAAAGTATGAAAATGGCATAGAAAATAATTCAAATAAACTTACTTCAGATTACAATCAGAAGCTCTACGATAAACATACTATTTTTACTATCCACATAATTGAAGCAAAATAAAACTTAATCAGATCTTTAAATTTTAACTTTGACATTTTGATTTTCATAAAAGAAGCAGAATTTCGCTCGAATATTTTAAATTTGTAATTTTTTAGTATAAATATATTTCATTTATTAGTCTCCTAACTAAGGATAATAAGCATCAAAAATGAGAAAAATTCGATTCTCATATTTTTTTAAATGAAGGCATCAAAATCAAAAAAATTAAAATAATTTATTAAAGCAAAAAAACAATTAGAATAGCATCTTAAACTTATATTCGATGAATATTATTAAAAATTATCAGTATAATCATCGGAAATTCGAAAAAGAAAAAAAAATTCTGAGGTGGGAAGATAAAAGCATAGTTAAAAATATTTTATTTCGGGTATTTTCAAACATGAAAATACTAGAATCGATCATGAAAATACCGGAAATCCGATTAAAAAATACTAGAGCACAATCACCCCCTTGTTATGTTCAAAGAATTTTCTTAGATATCAATTAAATTTATACCTGAAATTATGAAGTGAAGATAATGACGATGTATTTAATGAACATATTTTATTTTTTTCATATTTTTAATAGCTCATTGCAAAATCATCCGCATTCTTTTTTTTGTTTCTCTGTAATTACAAAGATGTTCACTAAAAAGTAATGACAATAGAGAATGAGTGAAAATCCCATCTCTATGCAAATCACCAACCGAATTTTGTTTCACGAACAAAAAAAAAAAAAAAAAGGAAAAAGAACTGCCAAGTATCCTTGGAAAATGTGCACCTGTTTTTTGAAACTTTTAAACAGGTGCTTCTAAAGGCTTTGTTTTGTAAATGATCCACAGTTGAAACATTTTTTTTAATGGTTGAAGGACTGATTTTTTTTTTTTTTTTCAAAATTCCATTTATTTTCAGGTAAGGAAAAGAATATTCATACTCTTCAAAAATTTAATTTATCAAGAATAGATTTTACTAAAACACATTTCAAGAAAAGTTTAAAAAGGTGACGAAAATTCCAAAAGGTGACAAAAAGTGACCAAATTTTCAAAAGGTGACTAAAGGTGAGAAAGGTGACTGAGTCCTCGCCCTGAAAACTGCAACATAGCCCCTTTATCCACCAAACCTTTCAATTCTGTGTCAAATTACATATTGACTTACAACAAATTTACCTACAAGATACATGTTAGCAAGAAATCAATTTCTAAAAACTTCATTGCAGAAAAATTATACCTGAATTTATTCTCAAAGTGGCAGATTTCAATCCTCTACACAGAGGCAAGTAATATAATATGTAACATAATACTTATTGTATCGCACATAGTGTAAATTTTAAAGTATGGGGGGGGGGGAGGTTGACTATAATAAAAAAAAATTTAAAAAAAAATAAATAAATAAAAAAAATTAAAAAAAAACAGAAAATTCTTCAATTAAAATGATACTTCTATTTCACTTATGTCGGTGGTCGGAGAGCTAAAAAGGAGAAATCTAAAATTTCATCACGAAGACATGGAGAAAGGACAATTTCCGAAAATGCATTAAAAAAGCTTCCAGAAGGGATGATACCCTAATATTCCCAAAATTGTTGCTTTAGAAAGATAAAATGTGTAAAATTTTATAAAAATCAGAGACTGGGTGTCAAACCATATTCTTTTTTTTTCAGTTAATTTTGCATGCTGTAGGCGAGCAATTAAAATAATGTTAAATAATAAATAAACTACTAAAATAATGGATAAAATGAGCCGAGTTATGGCAGCATATAATAAAATACCCAAAGACTTCAAAATAATTGAGATATTTTCAAGATGCAAAAGGTTAGAAAAAGCGAACAAGACACACAATTTTCGGGCGAGATAAGTGCTTTTATGTTGGCACGTTTTCAAGACATACATTTTTTGCAAAATTTGAGGTGGATGAGAATGGGGTCGGATAAGGAAATAAATCGAAAAAATGTAAGAAGAATAAATCATTTCATACTTATAAGAAATTGCTCTAACGCACAAAAAAGTGAAAGGAGGAAAACTTAACAAAACAAGCAGGCCGGAATTTTGGCTAAAGCAGAAAAAAATCTCATCTCTGAATTATAACCAGAGAAAAATTCAAAATAAAATTATTTTTCCTAGGGACCAATTAATTTCCAAATTGGAAAAGAAAACCGACAAACAACAAACTTGATAATTTATTCTTACAGAATTTTTGATTATGCTTTTAAATTGTTGCCAAAAAGAAAAATGAATTCCATAGAATAAAAATTTGAGAATTAGCTGATAGTGTTTTTGGAATATGGATAAACAAACTTGATATTGACAATAAAAGACAAATTTATCCATTGTTTGTAAGGGCTCATAACTAGTCATTTACCCTATGAATTAAACATGCACTTAAAAAAAAAGAATATCAATTTCTTAAAACATTGACATTCATGATTTTTGTACTAACCACATTAAGAAGTCTATAACAAATAGAAAGAAAAGCTGAATATACTGAAACAATAAAACTAATTTCTTTACTTATGTTGCTTTACTTCGGGAGGTTCCTAAACTGAATTGCTTGTTTTAATTAAAATAAGAATCAATCAAAAACACATACGAAGCTTATTTTAAAAAACACATAAATAATTTAAAATCTAAGTTCACTCACATTAAGCCTTAAGTATGTAATATTCAACTGCTTAATGTGAGCAGGCTATTTTTACTGGACTTTTAAAAAAGTTATTCACTTGATACAGAAACTCATACCAAAGATTGAATATTCAGACAAATCCAAGATTAACGAGTAAAAAAGGCCAACAGATCATGTAAATACATTACGCAAATGCGATTTCTTTACATGAAACTGCAAACTTTGCTTTAAAGAGTAACTTTTGTCGCAAATGTTGCACTTGAATCTACGAGTCTTTGTGTGTGTCACTTCATGGTCCTTCATGTTGCACAGTTTTGTTGTTTTATAGCCACAGAGTTCACAAGAATGAATTTTAAACATCATTCCACTACTAGGATCTTGCATTTTCATGGTAGTGTAAAGAATCCGAGCAGGAAATTCCGTTTCAACTACAAAAAAATAATTTATTTTCAGGCAAATTGAAAAAAGAAATAAGAGTTCTCTTAAATTTAATAAATAAACAACAGGATAGAACGTATGTTATACCAATGGCAATGAACCAAAATCTGTAATTCAGTAAAATAACAAATTCAGAGCATGACTACAGCATTTGCGAGTTGATTTAAATGAAAGTTGTATTTTAACAGAAATATCATCAAAAGGTTATAAAAGTGTCTCTTTATCTGTGCAAGACAATCAAAAACACATACATAGCTGATTTTAAAAAACACATAAATAATCAGAAATCAAGAGTTTGCTCACATTAAGCCCTAAGTATGAAACATTCAGCAACTTCATGTGAGCAGGCAAATTTTACCGGACTTTGATGAAAGTTATTCACATGATATACAGGGTGCCCAGAAATGACTGACGGCAAAATTTATGTGTGCATAATTTATATTCAAGATGTTTTTTACTGTTGGCAACACTTAATAGATTTAGTTTAATTCTATGAGCAATAGTGCAGGCGATTCTTTGAATTAAAATCCGTTTTATTCTTTGCATTATCAAGATGGATGCTAAATGCCGTTTAATTCTCGAATTGCATTGAAAAGGTAAGCGGAATTGTGATTTAAAAAAAAAATTGAAGTATTTAAATGCGTCAAAAAGATTAATTGAAAGAACTTTAAAATTGTTTAAAGAAACAGGTAGTGTAGAAGTAAGGCACAGTGGAGGAAAAAACGAAGTGTACGAATAAAAAAATTAATAAAATGTGCCCATGAAAGAGTGCCGCTATAAGTGGGTACCGCTGCAGAAGCCTTTCTAAAAAGATTGCCATCTGTGGTTACAGTTAAAGGCGCGAGTATAGAAACCAATACTTAAACACTGATTAATAATGGTGTTACTTTCATTTAACATTTATTTTATCATCATAGAAAAATTTATCACAGTAATAATTTTTTTTGAACCGTCAGTTATTTGTGGGCACCCTGTAGATACTTGTACTAAAGATAGAATTATTTAGAGGATTCGCACATCAACATATAAAAAAGGACAAGTCATGCAAGTACATTACGCAAAATGCGAATTCTTCACGTGAAACTGCAAACTTCTCTTCACAGAGTAACTTTTGTCACAAATGTCGCACTTGAACTGACGAGTCCTTGTGTGAGTCACTTCGTGGTCCTTCATGTTGCTCAGCTTTGCTGTTTTGTAGCCACAGAGTACACAGGAATGAATTCTAAACAGAAGGCCACTACTAGTGTCTTGCATTTTCATGGTAGTGTAAAGATTCTGAGCAGAAAACTTCGTTTTAGCTATAAAAAAAAATTCATTTTCAGTCAAAATTGATAAAAGAAATTATAGTTCTCTAAAATTCAATGAAGCAAAAATAAATAATTAACTTGCCAGAACGTATGGTATACAAATAGCAGTAAACCACAATCTGTAATTCATTGGAATAACACATTCAGAGAATGACTAGAGCATTTGAGAGTTGATTTAAAAAGAAAGTGTGTTTCAAAAGATATCATCAATGTAAAACAGCAACAGGCTATAAAACTATTCCTTTATCAGCGCAAGACAATCAAAGAGCAACTCTTAATCCTTGGTTACAAATGAAAGGTCTACACAGAAACTTCTTTAGTGTTTCTTATAGCAAATATTTAAACTTTGAGAAAATTTTTATTGAATTTGTGAAACGTTTTGAGAGATAAAATGACACCTGATTTAACAAGAAATGAGAAAAAGTAATATGTACCTTATAATATGAACTTTTTGAATAAAAAAATAATATGAATTTTCTGAAAATATTTAATGAAAATATATGCACTTGATAATTTTCAAATGAGGAACATGAATAATTTAAAGAAAGCTGTTTTGGGGAACTGAAAAGGGATTTCTGAGATTGTGAGTGAATAATACGACTTACAATTGCTTAAATTTAATATTAGTTTTCAACAAAATACTCAAAAATTTAGTTAATCCATTTTAGGGAATTTCTGCCAACAAAATATTTGTTTAAAAATGTTAATACAAAGACTCCTTTTTTATTTAAAAAAAAATAATAAATTCTGACATGTAAATTAAAATATTGCCATTGAATGATGCAAGTATTAACTTATGTAAGAAACCTATAATGGTTGAAAAAATAAATAAAAGAAACGCCTAATATGCCAAAACAACAAGTTCCTTTTTTAATCTATACAGCTTGACTATTTGCAAGTGCATTTTGACAAATGCTGCTCACTGGTTTATGTTTAAATAAACATTCATTTTTATTGAAAAAAAAAATCAATTTGTATTTATTGAAAAAAAAATACTGAAAATAAAAATAAATTAAAAACACAAGCCAATCTTAATTTTAAAACATTAAGTCATTAATTACAACCCAAAATTGTACTTCTATTAAGCTTTCATTCATCTAAATATAAGCAAGCTACTTTTTATTGGGCTTCTAAAAAGTATGAATTGGATACATAAATTTATACCAAGATTGAATATATTCCAACAATTCCAATATCAATATGCAAAAAATGCCAACAAGTCACGCAAAGATATCACGCAAAATGAAAAGTTTTATGGTGATGTATCAAATTTCTCTTTAAAGTGAAAGTTTTGTCACAAATGTTGCACTTGAATCTACGGGCCTTTGTGTGCGTCACTTCGTGATCCTTCATGTTGCACAGTCTTGCAGTTGTATAACCACAGAGCTCACAAGAATGAATTGTGAACAAAGTGCCACTATCAGGGTCTTGCATTTTCGTCGTAGTATAAAGATTTCGAGGGGAATATTTTCTTATAACTGCAAGAGAAAAATTAATTTTCAGGCCAAATTGTAATTGAAATAGAAGTTTTTTCAATTTTAATAAACAAAATAAAAACAAATCAATAATTTGCCAGAACATACAGTATACTAATGACAAAACCATAACCAGTAATCAGTCCAGTATCTTCGAATTTTAAACGCTGTGGCGAATCTTGAAACAACTTATCCATCTACCTTCAAGTTTTTTTTATACTGAGCTCCAATCTTAAAAACATAAAATAGGGGGAATTTTAAGCTCCTCCAGGCAAAGGCTCTAGATTACTCCCCCATGGACCCAGCAATGCCAGTTGCTGGATTATAATTGCATATTTTGAGAACGGCCACAATATTTAAGAGTCGACCTAAATGAAAGATGTACTTAAAAATATGTACAAATCAATGCAATAGTTAAATGAAACAGTTTAAAAGCTATAAAACTGCTTCTCTATCAGTGCTACTAAGCCAGGATTGAAAATCCAATATCTGCACAAAATATTTTTTAGGGTTTGCTCGTAATAAAAATTTAAATATGTTTGGAAAAATTTTATTTTGCGAAAATTATTGTTTTTAGAGAAAAAATGATACCTGGCATAACATAAAATGAAAAACATGGAAGAAATAATAGCCTAATTAACTTTCTCAACTGAATATGATAAAAAGGTATGCATTTAATATTTTTTACAACTATGGAATACCAATTTAAAAAAAGTTGTTTTGGGGTCTCGAAAAGTGTTTCTGAGATTAAAACAGACATTTGAAAAGTCTGACTAACAGTAGTCTAAATTTAATATATGTTTTCAACTAATTGTTCACACACTTACTTAATCTATTTCATAAGTTGCTCGGCTTAGCAAATATTTGTTCATTCAAATCACATTTAAAAAATAATAATTTGATGCTTTTATTATACACAGCAGATAATTAGTTTTACAAGCAGGTGTATTATGCATAATTTTTTAACGTACTGATGAATTAAAACAGCCCTTATAAAGAACGAATGGAAAACAATATATAGTAAACAAACTAAGGCTGAGAAAAGGCTTCAATTTCCACTTTTTAAGCACTTCAGAACTAATTAAATATTCAATTAAATGAAATCACTGAAAAAGAAACGGTTCAATTAAATGCAGCTCAATTTTGGAATGCTTAAAAAAATGGAAACATTGAAATAATACAAAATAAATCAATTCAATGCTATTCGGTTCTTGCATATTCACAGAAAGAAATGAAAAAATTCTTACTTGCTACTAAATACAGAAAAGAGATCATCTGGATGCAATGTATAAAGCTTCCTAATTAATATGATATGAACTGATTCAAAGATCTTTTAATGAGTAATACAGAAGTAAAATATTACCTAGAGTTGTTATGCATATAATGCAAAGTTGCAAAGCTTAAAATTATTGAAACAAAAGTAAAGTTAAGTAAATGATTCAATATTTACCTTTTTGATATTCGAGACTCTAAACAAGCATGGAATTTTGTTAAAAATTTTCAATTTTATGATATTAATCAAACTAAAAAAGCTTTATTTTTTTGCCTTGCAACAAAGCGTAATAAATAACTAAAATGAAACAAAATTCGCTTGCCATAGCAGATGCAAAAATATTGTAATTTTGGAGAAAAAAAAAGCTAAAAAGTATAAAAATCAGCAGTTAAAAGAAGGTATTTAAGAAAAATCATTCAAAGAACTACACTTTAAAGGTCTATGATAAACATGATCAACTACCAACATAATTGAAGCAAAAAAAGCTTAAACCAGTGATTTAGCGTGAATTTTTTGACATTTGACATTTGTAAGGCATCAAAAGTATAAAAATAGCAATCCTGTCTTTTATACATGTGTCACAAATTTGGTCAAAATTAGAGTTATATTTTGTCTACAAAAAATATTTCACCAGTTTCAAATAGTGCATCACCATTCTAGCAAGTCTTGTAGCTCCCCGATTTTCACAATTTTTTCAGTAAACCCCGGTCAAAACTTATTATTTTTGTCATTAAGTATTTATTTGTCATCAATAACATTTGAGAAAAATTTCGCATCTAGCATACTGCGAAAATTTTGAGTTTTGGCAGCTTACATTTTTCTACTTCACAAGGAAGAGTTATTTTTAAAAAATGGGTAATTTTGTTCAAATAGCTAGGATTTAAATAGTATTAAATTAAAAATTTGCAATGCATTGGGGGGGGGGGGCTTAAATAAAAGTTTTTCATTGTTTCTTATACTATTCACCTTATTCTGGTGAAAAACAATAAAATTTATATTTCCCATAAGTCTTCTCACTTTTTAAAATTCAATTGCAATGTTAGACAACAGTGATACTTCTCTTGATAAAAGTCACACATTGGAGAAAAAAAAAACTGTCACATTAAATTACATGTTTGGTAATTTGACAGTAATAAAGAAAAAACTTAGTCTTAAAATGTTTTGACACGTACGTTTCTCTGTCAAATTTTTGCTAAAAAATCAAATGTTTTGAAATTATGGTGCATAAACTTTATTTAAAAAAATACAAATTTTTCTAGAGGATAGAAAAAAATAAGAACTTAAAACATAAGAGCTGTAAAACGCAACAAATAATAATTAAAAAAGAACTGAAAAAAAAGAATTATTTCAGAGAATTATTTTTGCAGCACTAAGTTCTAAATAATCAATAACATTCATTGAACATTAAAAAGAACAAATAATATATCTGATGTTTGAGATGATTCAGACTTCTGTAGAAGATGTAATAAATTGCATACTTTTTTTCATTGGTATACATACAACATTGTGCCTCATTATGAAAAATAATTTTACTTCCACTTTAGAAGACGGTTGGTTATAAATGTAATTAAACATTTTCTTGGGATCAAAAAATGTTAGTGGTGTAAACTAATGCCCTTGGTTGTAACTTGAATCAATGAAAAAGAAAAGTTACAGTTTACCAAGTGCACCCCAACCCCCAGAAAGCAATACTGATAGCCAGAATATTAATTATGACACCCCCCCCCCCCCCCCCCGCAGAAACACATAAATGTGTACATTTTATGCACTTGAGAATAAAAATATCAACGTAAAAACTGCTTTTCTGCCTAAAAGCAAAAAAAATCTGACATGTAAATTAAAATACTGCCATTCAATGATGTAAGTATTAGCCATTATAAGAAATCTACAATGGTTGAAAAAATTAAACAAATAAATAGCCAAATACACCGAAACAACAAAGCTCATTTTTAATGTTGTGCAGCTTGACTTTTCATTGGTTCACCTTTAACCAAACGTTAATTTTTAAAGAAAAAATATAGCATTAAAAACATTCTACCAATTCAAAAATATTTGTTCATTTTAATCAAATTTTCAAACACTAATTTTAAATCTTTTTTGCACACCAGTTAGTTATTAGTAAAAACATTGCTAAGTTTCTTTAGGGATGATTATTTATTTTACAAACAGCGGTATACACATAAATTTTTAATATATAGATACATTAATGCAGCTTTTAAAAACAATGTGTAAAAAAACAATACATAGTAAGTAAACTAAGGCTACTTAAGCTTTTGAAGAATGTCAGTTTCTACTTATCTTAAACACTTCTGTGAACTTAGTACATATTTAATCAAATGAAATCACTGAAAGAAGGGATGGTTTAGCTAAACATAGTTCAATATTTGAATACTTAATGATATGAAAATATTGAAAAAATACAAAACGAATCAAGTCACTGCAATTCAGTACTTGAATGCAAACTGAAAGGATATAAAAAGAAGTCATACAACTCTATTTGGTCCAAATGAACTTCGCAAGTACCACATAAAACTAAATTATAATTCAGAAGAGGATTTTACCGATGGAAATAAGATTTGACAAACTTCATTGAATTTCCAAAACATAGAAAAAGACGATGAAACTACATTACTTCAAATGACAAGTCCTTTGATGATATTTCAAGTTCTGCTTTAACGTAAAGCTTTTATTACAAAGATAACACATGAACTGCCGAATCTTCGTGTGTCTCACTTCGTGGTCTCGCATGCTGCTGAGTTTTGCAGTTTTGTAATCACACAGCGTGCAAGAGTGGATAGTAAACACAGATCCGTCCTGATGGTCTCTCATCTTTGTGGTAGTGAAAAAACTCTGGTTAAGAACTGCTGAAAAAATAAATATTTTTAAAAACAATACACAAAAATTCAAGGGTCATAAAATAATTAGGGCTCTGATGTGGCATTTTAGTTGCAATACTTACACTAAGAACAGCAATATCTTTGAAATGGCGTCATGATTTGTGAAAATTAACTCAAAAACAAGCTTACCAATCATATTTTCATTGTATTCATATTTCAATAATGCTGTATTTTTAACATCTGTTTTTCTGTAATTTTGTATGATTTGTTAAATTTTGTAAAACTATCCACACTCAAATTACAATATAAAAATAAAGTACAACCTAAAATTAACTTAATATGTTTGGCGCAGAACACAACTGTATATAAAATACAATTATGTTTTTCTAACCTAGTAACTAAATTGTAATAACAGGATAACTTTTATCAAATCTAATTATAACAGTTTAAAATGCAGCAGAAGCTTCTGTATGAAGAAGGGGGAGTTGTAGATATGTAACAAGTCTGAAAACAACATAACTACATATTCTAGAGAAGGATAGAAATTCTTTTGCCTGATTTACTTTGCTGATACCTCTAAAACTACTGAATATTTACATGGTTTAACCTTTTACAAGGCAATTTTATTTATTTATTTTTTTACATTATTCATAAGTGCTAAGCTGGAAAAAACAAAATGTGCAGAATACGACACTAAGTGCCAGTATGAAATGTGTAAAGGAGCATGCAAGTGACGCAGTGTGCTTCATCAATTAATTTATTTCAACACACTTTAATACCATTTACATTAGTGCCATCAACACTAAGTTTTGATTCTAATAGAACATCCTATACAACATATAATTAATGTAAGCATTTTTAATTTATTCTAATTTACCTTTACATTACAGGTAAAATACTTTCCCTTTACTTGCACAGGCATAGAAAATGTTCCTTGATGTTCCAACTCAGTTCAGCCATTATGTTACATCGAGTGACAAGTCCTCTGGTGGAATTTCAAATTCTGCTTCAAAGTGTAACTTTTATCGCACATATCACACTTGAACCTCTTCGTCTTTGTGTGCTTCACTTCATGGTCTTTCATGTGCCCCAGCTTCGGAGTCTTGTACGAGCACAGCATACAGCAGTAGACGGTAATAGCCGATCCATTGCTCGTCAGCACTTTCTCACTGACGAAAAGGCTGCCGGAACATATTGGGAAAGAAACTGCAAAGGAAAATTTATTGCTTATATAAAAGTACAAATTCACATTTCATAAAATTATAGAAATTTTTTTCACACTATTGATTTTTGCAATGATGATCCAGAAAAAAATTATAAGCTAACATTTTAGAGAAGCAGTTCAAGCACTTTTCCTTCCTTAAGGGATACTGGATTTCAAAACATTATAACTTATTTTTTTTAAAGCAATATATAATGGTCACTTAATTCATTTTTGAAGCAAATATATATTTTTTTCACTTGACTATACAGTAGGGTGGGGCGAAAAATAAAAAGTTTTTCAGATACTTCTAATAGTTGCCAAAAGTTGTCTTTGGTGATAGTTAGCTTTTGTGCAAAATTTTAGAAAAATCGGTTACTATCTTCAGGGGGCGCTGCGATCGCAAAGTTTTACCATAGCTTTGTTATGGATTTTATAGTTAAAATATCAACAAGAACGCCTTTAGCTAGTCTCCTTGCGTTTTTTTACTCAAAAGATGTTTTCATGCATTAAAAGCATATGAAATGACTCACAAACAGTATTTTATATGATATATTTGTATTTAAAAAAAAATCACTTTTTTCACATTTTTTTTTTAAATGCTTGAAATATAAATATATCGTATAAAATAATTTTTTGTGAGGTTTTTCATATGCTTTGAATGCATGAATATATCGTATGAGTAAAAAAATGCAATGAGATTAGCTAACGGCATTGTTTTTCATATTTTAACCATAAAATCCCGATAAAAGCTATGATAAAACTTTGCGATCGCAGCGCCCCCTGAAGATATTAACCGATTTTTCTCAAATTTTGCACAAAAGCAAACTATCACCAAAGACAACTTTTGGCAACTATTAGAAGTTGATCTGAAAAACTTTTTATTTTTTGCCCCACCCTACAATACAGTCAGTAAAAAAAAATCTATAAATAAAAATTAAAAACAATAAAAAAAACTTTACAGTGTGACAACTGATTTTGCTAGCTCTATGACAAAACAAGTATTTAAAATGACTCATATTTAATAGGGAGAATGCACTTGGTTATTTCTCTACCTTTTTTTTTTGCCTCACACAAAGCTTCTATTTAATTGCACATATATCGTAGGTAGAGAACAGCGACTCCAGAATTAATTTGGAGAAATACAGTAAACTCCCAATTATCTGCAGAACAGGGTGGTACGGGTCATTCCATAGGAATGTTAACCTCAGCCAAAGAAAAATAAATACCAAAGTGAAAAAAGTATGAAAAAATAAAAATCATACAACACAAGAAGTTACAAGAAATTGAAAAAATATTGTAATTATCACTGAGATTAGCCATAATAATAAGTAGTTTGCAGAGTATTTACTGCTTGTTATTCGATGGTTACGTTAGTCACACTCCATCTTGAGTAAAAGTGACATTTAAGACTAAAACAAATTAAGATTTAATAAATGTGTTTTATGTTTTTAAAAGCCAACTTTACACATTTTTCATTCAATTTTTAACACTAGCTTAACTTTGAGAAATTTTTGCCTCACAACATGAGCATTAATTTTAAGGGTTGCAAAAATGTTACGTTAGTCACGCTGCTATTTTGGTTGAAAAAATATCTACTGTCAGTAATTTTGTTTCAAATTCTTAGCAGAAATGACATATAGATACCATGTGCATTGTAAATCCACAAGCATAACTAAAAAATATTTTTATCCTTTAAGTTACAAGTAAAAACAGCTACAAAATCAGCTCTGAATGTTACGTTATTCACAATGGAATGACCCGTACTGTAACTGAGGATAAGCAAACTTGGTGGATATTCCACAAAATAAGTAAAAACAATACAAGTGTGTGCATTAACTAAAACAAGCAACAACACTCATACACACATTTAAACTCTAGCTAAAAAAGAGCAACAATTTTTGTAAAAAATATATGCAAGAGCTAAAAAGGTATCCCTCATGACTCCAAAGAGATTACAACATATACAGCAAATTATGCAAACTAATGAACTAAAAGAGATCAAGTTAAATTATGCCATAAGCATGCAGGAGAGGGAATTTTTTCAAATAAAACTGCCCCGGTCACTCGCTTACATGCGTAAAGAATGCAGATGCCATTACTGTAAAAAAAAAGAGAAATGAAACTAAAAGACATTGGAGTCATTAATTTGTTTGTGGATAATCGGCAGTTAACTGTACCAAACAAACTCCGAAAAAAAGGAAATGCAGAAATTTCTACAAAATATATATGTTTATTTAGCTAAAAATATTAGATTATCTAAAATATATCATTATCTTCTTAGATCAGAAAATTGACAAATTTTTATGCATAAAATTTTTGAAAATGAAAACATCAGTTCTGAATTGGGTCTGTAAAAGTATGAACCAGCTAAAAAAAAAGTATGAGGTACATTTCTATTTCTGAAAGAAATGCCAAGTCATCTGAAATTCTATAAGAATCAGTGTAACTCGAGATAGAGTTAAGACAAAAGTGAATGTAAAAATAAAGCCAATTTTGGACACTATTTCACTTTACTTTCAGTCTTTGAGAGCATATTTCTAATGATTAACCATCTTCAAAAAAAAAAGTTCTTCAAAGCCTCCTTCTTAATTAATGAACACCACATTTTTTAAATAATTAGAGCTTGTATCACATTTTCTGAATCCTTTCTGTTTGTGCTTAAATTTCAGTAATGCTCAGAATGGCTTTATTTTAATGTATTACTGAAAACATACATACACTTGATAACAAAGTCAACATGCATTTAAAACTATGATTCAAGTTAAAGCATTAATCATTTAAAAACGTATAGAGAAACAATGTGGAATAATAATTCAAAATAAGATGTTAGTAAGTTTCTAGTAAGGCCAATTTTAAGACAGACAAGGTTTATTGTGTACGTTACGGAAAGGCTTTATTAATAGCTAATGTAGTATTTTACAACAAAAAGTTCCATTTGTATCCATACACTAATTAATAAATGTTGGCACAAGCAAAAAAAAATTAACAAAGTAAAAAATTAAACTTAAAAGATTGCAAACTTTTCACATACAAATTAAAATCTTTCCTTCTACTTTGTTATACATATTATGTTTCCATTAAAAATATTTGTATATATTACTAAATCATGGCTTTTTTTTTTCATTGATCAAGCTCACATGATGCGACATTTTAAATTAATTTACAAGAGAACAGTTATTACACGTTGACATTCCTTCATATTTCTCTCTTAAGAACCTACAAAACAGCTAAAAGTTTATGACAACTTAAAAGTTGATAATAATGTTTGACGAACAAGCTTAATGAAAACAAAGTACATAAAATATCAAAATAATAATAATAATAGTAAAAAAAAATCTGTAGTAAAATTAGCATTTTAGTTATCCATCACTATTTTGGGATAATGCACAGTTCGTTGATGAGTTGTCAAGTTGCTTTTTTGAGTAAAACTTCTTTGACAAATATCACATTTAAAAGGTCGTATTCCCGTGTGTTTGGATTGATGGACTCGGATATGATTAATATTGGGCGTCTTGTAAGTACACAGACTGCAGTAGTAGACGCTGAGACGAGATTGTCCACTAAATCCTTTCACTTTACGATGCTCAAAAAGGTCACTAGAAAGAAATGATGACAGACCTAGGTAAAGAAAAAAATATTAGCACGCTCATCAAAAAGAAAGAAAATTGGTGAATTTGTTCCACCAGATTACGCAAAATGTACTGAATATCTGGTCTTCAAGTCAACAGAGAAAAAGCAATGATTTACCAAAAAAAAAAAAGAGTGAACAATCGTCAACTGTGGCACTATAAATGCAAATTAATTGTTACGACAAGCATGAACTTGCTAATACTTATTATTTGAAATTTATTTATTGTAAAAATAAATATACATATAAAAAAGTAAAAGGACAAACAATCTTTCTTCTCCTTGAACATGTCTAATTTTTTTACTTAAACAGAATTGAGACCACTAAAAAAGAATACTTCACGCTCTACAAGATATCACTTATTAGAGAAGGTTATACTGTAAAAATTACCAATTAAAATCAACAGGTTCAAATATAACTTAAAATGTTAATAAAATCCATGATATATGTCATGCCGACATTACTAAAACCTAAATTTGTAAAGAAATTAACAGGAAACTATCTCTCAGAATAGAAAAGTTGGTTTTAAATAATAGAAACTACTTAAAAAACTTACGACACACTTTTTTTGCAATTAAAATAACTAAATTAAGAATTAGAATGCAAACTTAAAACAGGGAAATGCATTTTGTAGAAAGAAAATTGTCATTACTTTGACATAGTTATATTAGTGCTAAATTTACTGCTGAAAATTTGTTTCCATTAAACTTTGGAGACTTGGGTAAACTCTACATTACGTATTTTTGCACTGAGCATTATATATTTTTGATAAATTTTTGACCATCAACCAATAAAAAATTGCTGAAAGATATTCAGATACTGTAGCGAAAATTCATAATAGTAATTTTTAATTACACTAATTGTTCCACACAGATATCCCAATGGTGTAAAATTTTGAAAAATTAACAAAACAAAAATGCAAAAATTCCAAAGCAAGGAAATACTTTTCACAATAAACAAGTCAGTTCAGATAGAAAAAACTTTCACACATAAATAAAAATGGAATTAAAGTAAGGTTATACAAGGTTTAAATGCAAAAAAATTAAAGAATTGCCGACAAGCGTTTCAGCGTTACAAGGATTGCCTTTTGAAATGCAAAGAATATGAGCTTCCTTGTAATGCTGAAACATGCATCTGCAACTTTCATTAATTTTTGTACATTTAAACACTGAATAACCTTAATTAACATTTCTGCACAAAAGTATTTATTTCCTAACAATTGAATTTATTGCATAAAAATGTGTCATACACTTTCACAACATAAGCAAAATTCTGAGCCAACTAATGACAAAAATTGTTAAGTTTCCAAATATATTAAAGACAAACTAAACACTGAAGTTCCCATCTAAAAAATAGTATTAGAGTTCGCTATGCATTCAACAGTTTACAGATTTTAACAACAGACACTGCTATTACAGTAAATATTCTAGGAAATTTTATAAATAAGAAACCAAGCTAAAAGAAAATTGTTAAAAACGGAAACAACCTTTCGAGGAGTTTTAAAGCACATTTGCATAATGCAACTTAGCACTTTAACCCTTTATGCACTGACGGTAATCAGAAGTCCCGCTTTTATTAAATTAGTATTATGAATCCAAATGGCTGTAATCATGCTGAAACTTTTAAGTACCACTCCTTGTACTTTGCTGAAAGGCCAACAGACGGTACCTGCAATAGGAAACAGTTTTCTTGGGGGCCGTAAGGCATGGGGTCCTTAGACCCCCAAAATTTTCAAAAATTTTTTACTTGATAAATATGTTTTTTGATGTATTTTCAACTGAAAAAACCAAAAAAATATATAAAAAATCATTAATAACTTAATTCAGTACATAAAGGGTTAAAGCGCTACTTTGTTTGCGCAGTGCACATTTCGCTGATGTCTACTCCGCTGGCTTTTTTGAGTGAAAGCTTTCTGGCAGGTGTGGCATTTGAAGGGGCGAGTTCCTGTGTGCACATTGACATGATTTCGCATGTTACATATTTTGGGCGTCTTGTACGGGCAAAGTCGGCAGTAATAGATGCTGAACGAGACCTGCTCACCCAATTCTTTAACTTTTTTAAGTTCAAAAAGCTCACTACCAAAGAAAGGAATCCTACCTGGAAAAAAATATGAAAGCAAGAAATGAAAATAATGAGCAGGAGCACAACCTTAGAACTTAGCTTGTTGAGTCAATTAATTACTTTATAATTTTGTACTCCACCAATTAAACAGAAAGAAATTTTTAAACATTTATCTCATTATTATAGTACTCGATTTTTAAAGGTCATTTTGAAACGTTTTTAATGCATTTATTGATTTTAATTTATTTCTATTGCAAGCTAAAAATTTTACAGCTGGCAACATATAATAACTTCAATTTCTTAATAATAGGGTTAGCCTGTATACTTATATCTATCCCCGAATTGCTTTACAATTTTTATATTGTCCCCAAGCCACTAAGTAAACAACTTGCCAAACCAAGTGACCTACACTGAAAAAAAAAGTAAGCATTTTAAATACAATCCAGTCACTTAACGTTTCTGAAATAAAAATGAGAAGCACAATGACACAACACTCTTTGAAGAAACATTAGACTGAACTTTGTTTTCAACTTTTCTTTCTTGACATAGTGACATTGCGCGTTTTTTGCAAAAACAAAATTTTTTAAGTTCATTTTTTTACATAGAAATTTTACTGATTAAAAGAAAAATTTTCTTTTCGGTGAGCAAATCAATACAGTTTTTAAATCCTGAATTAACTAAACAAAAGCATCATTGAATAATGCTGGGATACTCTAATTACTTTGGACGGTAATGATCCGCATAAGTAGTACTTATTTCATATTTTCAGGATAAAAAGTTACCTATTCTAATACCTTAAACATTTCGCTTTTTTTTTTTCAGTACTTATACTCCATTTTATTAAATATTTGTGAATCCCCTCCTTTTCCCCTTTTTGAGAAAGCAATTTACTTTCCAAGACAGAGAGCTCTGTTTGTGTCTTCATAAGAAAACAGATTTCCGAAGCGACGGAAGAGTCAGTCTCGGACACAGCATATTTATGGCAAATAAATATGATGAAAGAGACTGCAAATCTGTTAACAACCATTACAAGGCTAACAAAGTGAGCCTTTTCAGCAGTGGAAGACAGTCAGATCCTCAGCAAGCAAGAAAATTTGGTCCACTAGAGCATCTTCCACACACGCACACACATGCTATTGCTATATATACAATATAAACCTCTCTTAATTACACTGCTAAAGTGGTTGCCTTTGTTGACCTAGAAAATGTTTCTTATCAAACTTTTTCTTGGAACTTTATTACGCATAAATGAGTGGCATTTTTAAAGCACAACAGTAAGTATTTAGAAACATTCAACACAAAACAGAGTACAAATTATCTTTTTACTTAGTTTATTGTATTTTTAAGCCAAATTAAAAGGTATAATTGAACGTCTGAAATACATTTCGGGCGATTTTTTAAAATTTGTTAAAAGCATGGTAATTGACTGATGTTTTAAAACGTAACCTGTCAGTGGGCAACAATGATTTAAATTTTCTTTTTAAATCATCCAAAATGCATTTTGAGAATTCAGCTATACTGCTAAATTCCCCTCAAAAGTACTATAATCTAGGTAAAAAGATCTTTTGTACAAGGTATATTTTGCATTTAATAATTACAAAATATGTACTGCTTTGTTTTGCTTTAAAAATGTCAGCCAATTTGCTGAGGAATGACCCAGTACTCTTAATAACAATGTAACACTTCACTTATCACCTACTCAAACACTTAATTTGCTACAGATGCCACAAAAAGATTGAATTCAATGTTAGATATTAGGGAATATGATTTTATTTCATAACTGCTCACCTTGTAAAATAAAAAAAAATTAAAAAAAGCAAGAAAAATATGAAAAATGGTAAACACACTTTTATGAAAAACAAAAAATAAATAAATAGTAAAATAAAATATTGTAAAATCTTTTTAAATGTTCCAGTCATTGCTTAACAAAGTCTAAATAATTCAATTTCTTTAGCTTTTAAAAAAGACGAAAAACACATAAATTTTACTCAGTCAAAATTTTGAATTGACTGGGCAAAAAAAAAAAAGAGAATAAATAGAAAATGGATAACATGCATGATACTGTAAAAATTCATAATTTCTCATAAAAATTGACAAGTATGTAATCTCTGAGTTGACATGAGATTTTAAAAGACTATTTTATAGTCGTCATTTTACAGAGTTTAAAACCTTTAACAGCAATTTTTGGTCTTAGTAAGAGAAAGTATCAAGAAAAATTCTGTAATTCAAAGCAGTATTTATTTCCCCACAGTAGCTGATACACTTAATTTGGATTACAACATTGCTGCTAGTTCTAATTATTTTGAAAGTTTTTACTTTGGATAACATTTAGAGCTACACGCTGATAATACAAAGCGGTAGTGTTACATAAATAATGTAGAATGATTCTACTTGTACCCAACAGTCAATCATGTCAAATTTTAATTAATATAAAATTTCAGATATTAACTAAAGCGTTCAAGTTTGTTTCAGAAAACTGCTGAAGTTTTATTTTTATTGTTAATATTTTTAACTTAAGAAACAGCATTAATACAAATCAAAAAGTAAAAATTAGTTGATTGAAATGTAGAGCTAATGCAATGACACAAAATATTACTGTTTGCACACAGAATATATGAAGCCACACACATCTTGACTACTATAAACGAACACGTGAGGCATTATATCTGTGGCTTGGTTCTAAAAGGGCCTAAGTCAAAAATGCTAGTTTCGAGAAAAAGGCGATGAAAGATATTTGAGATTTTTTAGAATGCTATAACTTTCTTATATTAAGATTCCCAATATTATTTTTTGGTATTTGTTTATTGTTAGTGTAAAGAAACATTATTTTATCATATGAAATTTTTTAACCTGTTACTATTTTATGTAAATATTATGACATTGTGTGTATATGTTTTTGAAAATGGGAAAAAGGAAAGAAAACAGGAAAGATGGGATTTTGTTTTGAATATAAAATGGTAACACTTCTGGGAATCCTTTAGGTATGAGGAAACATATCTAAATGTAAGTAGGGTCCTATCACTACTCATGGTTGAGAAAAACATAATTTGAATAAAAATGTACGATTAAACTTGAGCCGAATGTAAAGGAAATAATTTGTTCAAGGAGATTATTTGGACAGATGGCCCTGCATCTGAATTTAAAAACAGATTCATGTCTTGGCTGATGCAAGATTTAAGCTCTAAATACGAGAAAACCTTCCACCGGGATTAAATAATGCCACAGAAAAGGTGTAATGGATTGAACTGGGGGTGAAGCAAAATATTTAGTGAGAAATAGTCATGCCAAAAAATCAATTTCTCAAATTGCACAGTCAGCTGGAGATTTTGTGAATGTTGAGAGAAAATCAATGCCATCTACAACAGTTGCACTATATTTAGATAAAAGACATAAATTTAGTTTTATTTGGTTTAATGGCACAAGAATCTCCATAGGCTATACTGCGCCAATAAAATATATAAAAACACTACAATATGGATTAGAACAAAAGCCATACCAAGTACTTCAAAGATGCATGGCATTTAATACACACCTTCCCCTGATGTTGATTCTTTTCTTTTTTTTTTTTAAATGCTGTAACACCAGTTAATATTAATGTTGATAGTTAGCACTAAATATTGGGGCTGGTAATTGGGTAGTTGTGAATTATGACAACAGTTTATATGATGGCAAAGTTACGCAAATAGAATTCTCTGGATCTGGAAAGGACCTATTAGAGAAGATGAAGTATTCTACAACATAAATGATCTTATTAAAATAATTCAGACATCTACGGTTACAAATGTTCGTGGAGTTTTAGACCTTCCAGATTTTTAGTGATATTTGCATTAGGCGCAGGACATGAGAACAAATGCTGGTATTTCATTTAATATTTAACTTTCATTTAAAATAGCTGAATGGTATACATTTAAATAGGAAAATAAAAGTTAATTCAAAGCAGCTTCTTTTTTGCTTGGCAATTACATGTGAAAAATAAAAAATAAATTTTTATGTTATGTATGGGACGTCCAAACTTGTTCAAATAAATCCTCAGGGTGATAATAATCTCTAGTAAAATTTCCTGAAGAGATTATGAAATTAAAAAAAAAAAAAATACAAGGAAGCCTTACCCACTCTCTCATCCCTCCTTACATAAAATCAGCAGCAAAATACTCTTAAATTAAACATACACGTTTAAAAGGAATTTTCAATATATTAAACTTTATAAAATTTGATGTTTTTCCCAACCTTACACAGGGAAAAGGACAGATTTTATTATTTTTTTAATTTAGGATTTCTTAAACATTTTAGGCAACAAAAAAAATGATAGTGGTTTAAAAAGCACCAAAAAAGTAAAACTAAACACTCTATCATTTAAAAATTTGTAGCAGTGTAATTATTCATTCAGGTAAATGACAAAAAAAAAAAAAAGATCATTTTTAGTGCATGGTTATGCTTAACAAAAGACTTTTGATATACTGCAAATTCAATTACTGAATTCTGCATCATTATTAAATACCTTTACTATATCATTTTACACTATGAGAAGAAAAATTCTAACTGCTATTTATAACAAAAGATATTAACACAAGGATAAATAATGAATACTTATGATAGAAAATTAAAAGTATGCGGCACTAAACAATGTACTTCATGCATATGACAACATGAAAAAATGAACAGTTCTCGAAATTGTGCTTGAAGACACAGTAATATCCTTTGAATAGAAATATCCCTCACAGGAGGGACCAGAGTACATCATGAACACAATGAACATGAACACTATCACATAAAAACTAGTCATTTAAAAACACAGAAAAAAAAAGAAGTTACTTAAAACCAAGATGACGCTAACCAGGGTTCGCCGATATATATCAGTCGATATATATCATGATATATATCATGATATATATCCGATATTTATTCTGAAAATATCACGATATTTTGATATTTTCGATATTTATTTTTTGATAGCAATATTTTCAATAGAAAAGTTGTCTTCAGCATATTAATGATGTCATCTTTAGTATGATGTAATAATATGATATTCCATTTTTATTTTCTGATAATAAAATCAAAAGTTACAAAACAACTTGAATAGAGATGAAAAATGCCTAGTTAAAAATGCAAAGTTAATCAGAATATGGAAATGTGTCTAATGCATGTGTCTAAATATCACATATTGTAATAATCAATTACACTAATATAATGTATGGTTACCAAAGAGTTTTCATTTTTTGGTTCTGATATTACATGATAGTTGATATTTATGCATATGATACTGTGATTATTTTTATATGAACATAATATAGTCAATATCCAGTATAATAGCCAACATCATCATTAGGTTATATAATTTTTAAAACATTAAACTATTACATTTCAGCAAAAATGGCTGCATGACATTTCATTGTATGTAAATTTTAATGTATATTTATGTAGAGAAATATTGAAACATTAATTTTTAGTCTGTACCGTAATAATACTTATTTCAGAAAATAAATAACATTGATTTGAGGATGTAGTTACTATTTAAAGAATTAAGCTTGCGCGAATTGAAAATATCGGATATATATCAAAATATCGGATATATATCAAAATATCGGATATTTTCGATATTTTCGAAAATATCACGATATTTACGAACCCTGCCTTTACTATATCACTTTACACTATGAGAAGAAAAATTCTAACTGCTATTTATAACAAAAGATATTAACACAAGGATAAATAATGAATACTTATGATAGAAAATTAAAAGTATGCGGCACTAAACAATGTACTTCATGCATATGACAACATGAAAAAATGAACAGTTCTCGAAATTGTGCTTGAAGACACAGTAATATCCTTTGAATAGAAATATCCCTCACAGGAGGGACCAGAGTACATCATGAACACAATGAACATGAACACTATCACATAAAAACTAGTCATTTAAAAGCACAGAAAAAAAAAAGAAGTTACTTAAAACCAAGATGACGCTAACACACAATACTTTACACATTTTTCTTTGAGCACTGCACAGTTCTCTGGTGTGTAGTTAAGTTGCTTTTCTGAGTGAAAGTTTTATGACAGATGTCGCATTTAAACGGACGGGCTCCGGTATGTTTCAATAGATGAACCCTGATGTGACCTATGTTCGGGGACTTGTAGGGGCACAGCCGGCAGAAATAAATACTGATTGGAGCGCCTTCATTCATAGCCACTACTCTTCGCTGCTCAAACAGTTGGCTCAAGGAAAAAGAGGAGCATCCTATACATGTGAAGAAAAGAAATTCTTAGAGAAATCAAATAAAATGCGTCAAAAATTATTTTACACACCATAAATAGTTACCATAATACATATAATTACTACAAACGGTTTGGCTTGCACTCTGCAAATAGAAAACTATGGTCAACAAGTTTACACTAAATGATAGTAACTACAACATATATATATATATATAGCCATATTGGAATCACAATTGCCTCATGCACTTCACACTCCAAGGTCCCCAGAACCTATCACAACCCTAAAGGACCCTGGGGCCCCAAAGAGCGTTTTGTTCGATTGATCCAGACCAAGGGCAGAGCTAACCTCTGGTCCAGTGCCCCAAGAGATATTGATTCACTTGGAGGACTTGGAGGACCCTTGTTTAATGTTGCCCAGGCACCATTAGTGAAGACAGTGGTTATTTGATTGGCTGGGATCGAACCCAAGACCCTCCGGTAATGAGTCCAATGTCTTACCCATTAGATCACCACGGCCCATTGCCCCATGAATTAGATACTGACATCCAAAGCACTGTATAGTATTGATCAGTACAAATGCAAATCATACAGTACCTTTTATAAGGCACATGCATTAGATACTGACACCACAGCACTGTATAGGATTGATCAGTACAAATGCAAATCGTACAGTACCTTAAGGGATATGAATTAAACATACATTATTGGCAATGATTGGTTCATTTTGTCTGTTCTACATGCCTAGTTATTAGCACTGCAACTAGCAACACTTTTGGTTTTTGTTCTTGAGGTAGTTACTAGTTTGTATGCTACGAAAAAATAATTTTCCATTAATAGTATTAGATTTGATTATTGTATTGTATAAAAATTTCTATACAATTTTATCGTAATTTCATACATGATGCTATTTCTATTTTTACTCAGCAAGGGTCGATCTAAGTTATTATTTTTAGGTTCGCTTTGTGTGAAAATCAAAAATTGCAAATTTTCTATCTTTCAGTGGGAAAAAAGAACTTTTTTTTTTGCCATTTTTCTTTAATATGTTTAAAAAAAATCCTGTCTTATTGTACACAGCATGCTTAGTTGTCACAAAACTAATGTGAAATCCCTTTGGCCTAAAGGACTTCACTGGAAATTAAATCGGAGATTGAGGTTAAAAACCACCGTTTTCCTTTTGGACGAATTGATTGAGAATAAAAGAGATTAAAGCACTTTTCAAAATAAATTTTTGTGAAAGGTCTAATTTTAAGTAATGAAATTTTGTGACGTTGCTTCTTTTACGATATATAGAAATTTGTGAATGGACCGCAAGGCAGACCTAAATTGCATCTTAATGAAACCCTATTTAGAGAAACAATCTTTAGAAAAAATTTGTTACTTTATTTCGCCAAACACGTCGGAAAAGTTTATTCATATCCAAAATATTAGCATCATTACTGCTTGACACTTGATAAGATTTTATGGTTTGGTGCTAAATAACAAAAGGTGTCCCAATAAGAGTAAATTAACAAATCATAAATTAAAAAAAAGGCATGCAGCAAACATATAGCATTATAAGTAATGAATGAAGACATCCTGTTCAGAAAGAAAAACCCTATCTTTTAAACAAATACTCAATTTCTAACTTATAAACTTACTAAAAAAACAAATCAAAACTAGTTTGTTTACAAGGTCATTAGCATAATAGTAACTATAAAGTATACAAAATAAAAAAACATAGCACTACTTAGCTGCTCAGTGATATTAAAAGGATAAAGTACTAGGTACAGCGAAGAATATTACCATGTGTACTGAAAAACAGAGACAAAAACGTGTTAAAACTTTAGCAAATCCCGAACAGCACAGCAAAAAATGCAACCAAAAATGTTTCATAACTCAAAAAACATAAAATAGTAACTCGGCTCTTATAACGCAAAAACCATTCCTAAAAACAGGCAAAATTCAGCTATTTTCATACACTCGTAAAAGTGACCGTTATTGAAATTATTTTTTTCGATTACGATGTCAAACATGAAGAAAAAAAGTCCATAACATAAGAGAATTTCAAAGGTAAAAATTAATAAAAGAAATCTCTCATAGGAGGAAAAGTAAAATTTCCCATTTTACTTTTTGTTCTTTAACATTAAGCGAGGAGGAACAATTAACAGATTATGTTAATGTAACTAAACGTATACTTGTATTTTAACAATCAAGTAAACAATTTTATATGTGAATAAAACGTCGAATTCATAGTCGAATTATTAACACAAAAAACGAAAGTATATTTTGCTTCTGAACTGGCCAGGAAGCTTTCCCTCAAAAAGTTTGTCGATAGTCACTTTGACACAAAGTGAGCAGCTACGCTCACATGTTTCAATCGAACAACTTTCTTTTAAACCAATGCAAAAAAAAAAAAATTTCTCCCCAACATCCAACACAGTCATACAAAAAATTTTTCTGTTTCAACAAGTTCGCAAATTGCTTTTTTCAGATTTCAGAAAGTAAATATTTAAACTGCTGTTGCCACTACTTATTTTCTAAAGTTCATGACTAGCAGCAGGAACAGAGCGAGGCCAATCTATAGCTCGGAATTATTTCTTTTTTCGTAACTTTTTTTTTCTTTTAAGATTTTTTGCAACTAAAAAAACCAGATAAAACAGCTTTGACGAGAATCAAAAATGCAGCAAAAATGTAGTGTCACGTTAATCGTCTCTATTTTGTGGTTCAATCGCCATTTTTTAATTTGTCTCCACGCTTTAAAGCAGTTTTATGAACGTACCTAGTGAGTGAGACCACATTTTCTGAATTTTGTCTTTGTTACCACTTTCTTCGAACTTTTATGCTCCTTCTCTAAGAAAATATTCATAAGTTTAGTATTGTACATTTGCAGGACAGTGGTATTACGACGTAGAAGTATCCAATAATGCATGGTTTTGTAGAGGAACCCCTCATCGTTTGCAATAGAGAAGTTTTTAATTTTATTTTTATATGATAGAAAAATATAGATGAATATCATCGGTGAAAAAAATTTTGCGATGCCACAAGTAGTTTATTTTTTAAATATTTTTTTTTTTTTTTTTTAAGTTGGGGTCTCAACGGCGCAGTGGGTCTGCCCGTCAGTTTGTAATCTCAAGAGGCGGGTTCGATTCCCGCCTTTGCCCTGGGTGTAACTTCCCTTTCTGTGCTGTAAATTCTTTCCTTCAATAAAATGTGTATTGTACTATCTGGAGGCAAGGCGCATAGTACGCAGTCCTCATGTGTTTATTGACTTCTAGAATAGAATAGAATAGATTTTTTTTAAAGTTCAAGCAACGGTGACGTCAGATGGCTGGTGGACTTTT
Organism: Uloborus plumipes; assembly: GCA_038373865.1. NCBI lineage: Eukaryota > Metazoa > Arthropoda > Arachnida > Araneae > Uloboridae > Uloborus > Uloborus plumipes. The sequence goes on along the minus strand of JAXGGA010001485.1, from coordinate 88,165 downwards.
CGCTCTTTGCCAGGCTGGAGAGAAAAGCTTTGCGTTTTGGCCGGAGTGGAAACAAATTTTTCGCTCTCTCACAACGCTGTTCCCCAGGGCTGCCAGAAAAACCTCGCCAAATAATGCCTTTCTAAATTTTAACATGTTTTTTTCCACAAAAAGTTTAAAATTACACCCGTGGCAGGTTATTGGATTGCCCTTTGTCTCCTTTGTGCATAAATAGACTAAAACTAATTGATAATGGAAGAAAAAAAACTCTGCAATAAAAAGCTTGTATAGCTGCAATACAGCTTTGTAGCTGAAAGGCTGCAAAAAAAAAATAAATTAAATAATAAATAAATAAATAATTAAAAAAAACAGCTATTAGAGATCACCGGTTTAGTTTCTCAAAGTGCGCTTTTTTGGGCATGGGGTTTTTAAAAAAATTCATTAAAAATCCATCATTGTGTTTTAAAATTCAGCGATGGTGAATTTTTGTGTTTTGTAAGTTTCTTAACAATATCTAGTTGTCGAAGTAGCAGTATTTAAAAAGTTGAAACTTCCCTATTAGAAAAAAAGGGAGGTGGTACTGGTCTAATAATCTGACCCTTGCGTGCATGTATAAATGTGACGACAAGCAATGGACTCTGGGCCCAGCTAGAATTGTCCCAGTCAATTTATACTCCCAATGAAGATTCATGGCCCGTTTAAAGCCATCTACTCACTCGCTCATTAAAGCGTTCCAAGGGCCAACAACTACATTAAAATAGTAACTTTTTCTCATTTCTAAGTGAGCCTGAGATTTAAATGGCTTAAAACAACAACTGTGTGAAGTGGTGTATTAAAAAAGAATAATAACAATAATAATGACAAGGTTAATGCAAATGTTAAATAGCCATTCAGTTTATATAATGAACCCTTTTTGGTGACAGGTCAAACTTTGTCTGAAGGAGCACATTTTCAAACAGTATTGACATTGAAAATTGCAAGATTTTGTGTGCTTTACAATATATGTTCACGCATGCGGCGGATTCTCTCGGATCTGTACAGGCAAACTTTGCAGGAGAAAGACGTCCTAAAGGCTCCGCACACCGGATCACTTATCTTGTGGCATGTGAAGAGATCGGATTATGAAATGTGAATGGATCTAAAAGGGAGATCCATCATTTCATAAAATAACTAGGGCCACTCAAGACAACAAGGGGCCTGGGACAGGTCTTTCAATCAGGCCTTTAACACATTCTCTTGAAAAATATTTAAAAAAATCTGGTATGGACCCCACACTCCTTCCTTTTACGTGTAAATTTCTTAGTAGTTGCCTTAAGTGTTAAAAAAAGTGCTTGGAGTGAGCAAGGTAACAATTCAAATATTTACTCCCCTAATCTGCCACGAAACAATGCAAAAAATATTTTACAATGGTTCATTTTCTAAATATTGCTGATTTTAATGTCATTCAGTGAATTTTTCGCAAAATATCGTCAATAGCGCCAAGTTGAACCCAAATTCAAAAAATAATTTTTTCGCCAAATTTGTCGCCAACTTGGTGATATGTCGCCAAGTTGGCGTTAAACACTTGGCGACCAAAAGCTTGGCGACATATCGCCAAGTGGTCGTGCCAATTCATATCACTTGAGTCTGCATTGAAATTAACACTGATTTACCCCAAAAAAGGGGTAAAACACCCTCTTGGGAACATTCGAATGCAACCACAAGGGGAGGTGCACAACTAGACCATCCTCAGAGCCTACATACCAAGCTAGAAGCTTCTACGGCAAATAGTTTTTGAGTTATGCGACCCACATACATACATACATCCGCACACACATACATACAGACGTCACGAGAAAACTCGTCGTAATTAACTCGGGGGTGGTTGAAAAGGATTTTTCGGCGGCTTATATGTTGGTAGGTACATATGCACGTCCTGACAGGTCGAAAAAACTACTGAACATTCATTCGGGGGTGAGCAAAATCAAAATTTAGACTCAAATTTGAGTGATTTTTTTTTTCGCGATCACAATACTTCCTTTACTACGTAAAAGGAAGTAAAAATGGAGGTGTAATAGCACATTTAAATTTCATGAATGTTAAGCATAAACATATCTAGATAGTTTAACCTTTAAGAACCAGTCGGTACACATGTTGTACCATAAGTTTTTTTCTTTAGAGGACCGGGTTGAAATTTTCACTCGAATCCTTTGGAGCCCAGGATTTTTTCAAGGTTTCATACGTCTGGTACGCCAGATTATACTTTCTCTTTTCAATGCAAAAGAAATCTGTGGTTCAACTGTCGTACTACCTGGGTTGAAAGAAAAATTTCTATATGAACAGCCCGGATCCAAAAGGTTAACAATTCAACATAGAGTCGAGTCCCGATAACTCGAAGTACCAAGGGACCGACTAAACCATTCAAGTTATTGGTAGTTCAAGTTCAGGAGTCTTCTCAAGAATCTGAGACCCAATTAACACTTCAAGATACAGGAACATTAGAGCGAAAAGGCTTTAAGCTAACAAGACTCAACTACGTAACTGATGACTAGTAAACAAATCTCTTTTAATTGCTATTTTCATTCAACTTTTTTCAAAAATGGGGACATGGAAACAATCTTATGCTGATAAATGCATCAGAATATGTTTTTAGATTTCAAAGCTTTTTTTTTTCCTTTTTTTTTATTAAACAGAGAAGTAAAGTTACCTATTTAACTTAAAATCGATTAAGGTTATTGATCTAGGAAAATAATTAGGACAGATAGAATCAAAGATTGATAATACTTTTTGGATTTCTTAACTTTATAGGACAGATAATCAAAATTATGAATTAAAATCAACAAGTTTTGGTTGCCTTCCAACAGGGTGTATTGGGCACATGCCAGGTGGTAAACAGAAGTTCAACTAAAAAGAAGAGAATTGCCTTTTTAGCAAATTATTTTATTTTAGAGTAGAACTAGCACAAACATTCTAGTAGAGAAATAAATTAAATAACATAAAATATTTTGCTTGTAATCAGAATATCAGGAAATAGCTGAAGACACACCTTTTAGGATGATAAGTTAGTTTGAGATTTGGAGTGAAAGTTTTCAATTCAAAGAGAAGAAAGGAAAAAAAGAGAGCTTATGGATAAAAAAGATATTAGACAAAAGCTACTTTAGAAAATATCTTGGTTTTATTCATTTAAAAGATTATTTTAAACCCAAACGCCATTGAAAATTATGTTTATAATTTTCATTGAAATTTGAAAATTCAACTAGGTTTAGGAATAAGAATTTAAATCTAGGCTTCATGATAACACCTAACATAAATGTCTGGGCGTCAAAATGATTAACCTAGGGGTCATGTTTAATGAATCTAACATATTATATATCTGAATATAATTAAAAAAAAAATTAATAGAAATGCTGCATGTTGAGGAGAGTGTATTACAAAAGATCTATAAAACATGTAAACGAAACTAGTTTCTTTAAAAACAAAAGTGTTTGCATTTAAAAATTACTACCTCAAATTTATTATTTAAATCTTAATCAGGATGAGTAGTGAGGGGAAAAACTTTAGGCGTCAAATTTGGCACCTAGAGTAGGAAATCTAGGTGTACAACCAAAATTCTGGTCGCGAAATACGACTAACGACCGCTTATTTCTAATACTGAATTCAATGCTATTATAATGTTTTAAAAATTAACTTTGACCATGTCAATAGATCAGGGGTGATTGTGAGTTCATGAAAAAATACCTGAAAGTTTTGAAGAGAAAATGTGGTGGGGGAGGGGGAGTGCTTTTTTCAAAAAACCAAGGCCCCTATTATTTAAGCACACCTAATTTTATAATTATACATATTTAATAATAAATTGCCTTTCATTTATTAAAAAGACACATTTCTTACATTCGAACAGTTTCAAATAGTTTTTAGTCAACAACAAAAAAAAAAGAATGGCATCTTAACATTTTTGTTCGATGACTATTATTAGTAATTATCGGAAAATCACCGAAAATTCGAAAAATAAAAAAATACCGAAGGTGGAAAGACAAAAGCATAATTAAAAATATTTTATTTTATTTCCAGTATTTTCGAACATGAAAATACCAGAATCAATCATGAAAATACCGGAAATCCGGTAAAATACCAGAACACAATCACCCCAGATAGATGTATGTAATGCAAAAATGTATAAAATGCAAAATCTATGGTCCCAAGGAGTGCCTTATAAGTATTTCAAGCAGTGTCAAAATAATATTTGCATCCAATACATGCACACACACAATACAGACACAATTAAACAAGGTTTTATACTTTCAAAAGAGCATTCTCAACCCATAGGTGGCTCGTACAGGGGGCAACTGCCCCCTCACTTCCAAAAGTAAAGGGACTTTGGCCTTTTCACGATTGAAAAGTAATGATCAAGTGAAAAATGATTTTTTATGCAGAGGATAGATTAATTTCACCAAAATAAAAGCTGTTAACTCCAAATGTTGGACTTTTTTCATGTTATTTCGTAAGAATGGATGAAAATCCAGGTTAATTTTTGAGGCCATATTCCGTATTTTTTAGAAGTCAATTAATGAGCAATGTTAAAACTTAACATTATAGTCAAAATTGTAGAAAAAAAAAACAAGGTGCTGCATCCTAACCCCCCATTTCTTTCGACCCCTTCTCGCATAATTTTCTTGACACCCCACTTTTTGGGGCACCAGCTGCGTATGTCTCAACTACAAATAACCAACAGTTAGTGAGAGAATACACAATCTCCTCAAGGAGCTTTTAATCACAAAGAACATGTAGCTACTAGTATAAATAATGGGATATCAATACTACTTTTCAAATTCAAGTAGACAAACCAACTTCATAAAAGTGAATTTTTCTCATGTGCTGGTTTAAGTTCTGCTTCAGTGAAAAGTGCTTCAAGCACAGTTCACACTGGAAGTTGCGAGCTTTGGTGTGCTTGACAATGTGGTCTCGCATGTGACCGACCCTCAGAGACGTGTAGGGACACACATTGCAAAAGTACATCATCTTGTTCGTTCGAAGCATTGGGTCCATGATCCTGGTGAAAGTGTAAAGACCTTCTTCCGAATGTTGAATATCATCTGAAAAAAAAGGAGAAGAGAGTACATATAATTGTGAATGGTCAAAATAAACAATATTTATAAAAAAGATTTTGCAATTGGTACGTCCGTGGAAGAAACATTGGGAGAAATGTTTTGCTTCAAATTCAAAACTTCTACAGTGCATCTGCTACATCTAATTAAAAAAGGCATGACTTTCCATGATTCATGAAATGCAATGTTTGCAGAGAAAAAAGTACGTTTTTTACAAGAGTTGGCAAAAGTCAGTGTTTTGAGAAAATAAATTTGCAACCATCTGAGCTAGAATTTGCACATATGTTTCTGAAAATTTAAACTGAAGCAAAATGTAACCAACTGAGCTACTCCCACAAAAAAAAAAAACAAAAAAAAAAAAAAAAAAAAAAAAAAAAAAAAAAGAAAGAAACAGTGCAACACAGGCTATTTTCATGATCTATTACCATTCTAAATGTTCTAACTTTTTAACCAATTTATTTTTTAAAAATCTTTTAAATTTAACTGGTGAATAATAAAAACTGGTGGAAATTAATGATAATTTTTATGAATGGTATCAGCTTGAATCAACTTGGATGCAGTGTCACAAAATGACAAGTGTGCCAGTCTTCAATTCTACAATATCAAATACAAGAAATGTTTTAAAAAATTGTAAACAAAAAGAAAAAAAAACTATCCATGTGGTAGAGTCACACATTAAATAAAAACCAGAGAAAGTTCATACGAAACACAATCAGATTTCAAAATATGCAAAAGATCTAAACTTAGGGATAAAAGAGTAAAGAACAGCTGCAATGAGTAAATCTTTTGTCCATTTGGTAAAATTTTGAGCTTAACGCTTTGAGCAGCCATAATGTAAAATTCCACTTTTAGATATTTCACTGGGTGACTTTACAGTCCAGAATTTTAGAAAAAAATGCAAATAAAATTAGGAACTTAATTATTCAATTCAAGTTGATTTCAAAATATCCAATTTAATTTTTTAGAGGAGAAAAAAAATTACTACAGGTTATCATGTAGAAGACATGGAGCTTAACGGGTTAAGTAGGTTCTGGAACTTAAAATGCACAGGGCGAGGACTGCTGATGGTCTTTGAAAAAGGTGAGAAAGGTGACAAATTTTAAAATTAAGGTGACTAAAAGGTGACAAAAAAGTAACTAAAAGGTGACCAAAAGTAATTTGTTAAGAAATCAAAAAGCAATTATCATTTTTTCATACTTTTACCAAAATAGCCTACATACTATTTTAAAAGACTTAGATTCCAAACCTGAACATGATAAGGCTGGAATTAACAAAATAAACCATTTTAGGACATATTTTCAAAAAACTTTCACGGTAAACACTATGCAGGGGCAATTGTGAGTTCATAAAAAAATACCTGAAAGTTTTAGAGGAAATGTGTACATGGGGGGGGGGGGAGATAAACCAAGGTCCTGTTACTTAAGCACACCTAATTTTATAACTTAACGTATACAATAATAAATTTCCTTTCATAAACTAGCACATTTCATGTATTTGAATAGTTTCAAATAGTAGTCAAAATATTATGCATGTATGTAATTAAATTAGAAAATGAGTAATAAAGTTACTTTTGAGCTGGTGTTGAACAATTGTCTCCAAAAAATATTTTAAGAAGAAAGCATAAGTCTAACAGAATTGCTGTTTGTTGTGCGAAAATATTTATAAAGTGATGAAAGTTGCATTTGTTACTGAAAATACGAAAAATCATTGATCTAGATGCAGTACCCATAAATCTCCTAATCAGTACAATATGACATGAGTCAAAGATTTCATATTTATTAATACTGATGTGAAATACTATTTAAAGACATTATGTATGTGTTAAAAAACTTAAATAAATGAAACAAAAATAAAATTTAGCCACAGATTCAGCATTTAAGTTTTTGACATTTGACGCTCTAAAGAGCATGGAATTTTGTTTAATACTTTTATTTTAATGATTTAATCAAAATAAAAAGAGATGTTATTTGTTTGCCTTTCAACACGGAATAGCAAGCATCGAAAATGCGAAATATAAGATTCTCACAGCGGATGCAAAGAGAACGCAATTTTCAAAATTAAGGCGTTAAAAGTATGAAAATGGCATATAAAAGAATTCCAATAAACTTACTTCAGATTTACAATTAAAAGCTCTATACGATAAACATATTATTTTTACTATCCACATAATTGAAGCAAAATAAAATGAAATCAGATCTTCAAATTTAAACTTAGACATTTTGATTTTCATAAAAGACGCAGAATTTCGCTGGAAAATTTTAAATTTATAATTTTTTAATCTAAATATATTTCATTTATTTGTCTCCCAACTAAGCATCAAAAATGAGAAAAATTCGATTCTCATATCGGATGCAAATCGATTACATTTTTTAAATGAAGGCATCAAAATCTAAAAAAGATGCAAATAAAATAATTTATTAAAGCAAAAAAACAATTAGAATGGCAGTTTTACATTTCTATTCAATGAATATTATTAATAATCATTGGTATAATCATCAAGAATTTGAAAAAAGCAAAAAAAATCCGAAGAAAGCACAATTAAAAATATTTTATTTCCGGTATTTTCGAACATGAAAATACCGGAAATCCGGTAAAATACCAGAACACAATCACCTTCTAGTTATGTTCAAAGATTTTTCTTTAAAATCAATTCAATTAACACCTGAAACTATAAAGTGAAGATAATGACGATGAATTTAATGAACATTTTTTTTTTCATATTTTTAATCGCTCATTGCTAAATCATCAGCATTCTTTTTCTTGTTTCTCTGTAAATACAAAGCATAAATTTTCACACAATAAAGAATGAGTGGACAATAAAGAATGAGTGAAAATCCCATCTCTATGCAAATCACCAACCGAATTTTGTTTTAAGAAAAAAAAATGACAATTATCCTTGGAACAGAGGTTCACCTGTTTTTTGTTTCTTAGGCTTTGTTTTGTTAATGAGTCACAGTTGAAACTTTTTTAATGGTTGAATAACAGATTTTTGCCTTTTGTTTTTCAAAATTCTATTTATTTTCAGGGAAGGAAAAGAATATTCATACTGCTCAAAAAATTTTGTTTGTCAAAAATAAATTTTTCTAAAACACATTTCAAGAAAGGTTTAAAAAGGTGACAAAAAGTAACTAAAATTTCAAAAGGTGACTAAAGGTGAGAAAGGTGACTGAGTCCTCGCCCTGAATCCAGAAAGAATGTGCAGAGTTTCATGACTTTTGAGCAATTTTTGCTGAAAATCATTATTTTCCACGACAAATTTCCATCACAGTTGAAATTCATGACTTTCCAGTGTGCTGATACCTTATTTTTCATAAGTTTCTTTTTTAAATCAATGATATAATTACTATAGTCATCAGTATTTTGTTGCCATCTACTGAAACGATTTTTAAGCCAGGATCGATAAAATCAACTGGTTTTGGACTAAGATACATAGAGATGACATTTTGGATAACAGAAAATTTCAAATTTTTTGGAACATTGAAACTAGAATTTTTGAAGAAAAATGAGGTAGTGCAATGTTGGACATGTTTACTGCAGTGACTGTCAAAAGAAACTGATTCTGAGGCATAATTATGATAGAAAACACAGCTCAAAACCAAACTTAATGCATTATGTTATGAGTAAAATATGTGGCCGAAACATTAAGCAAAATAATTTTGCATGAAACTGAATGTGTAAACAAATTCAAATCAATAACTTATTTGTAACAAAAGAGTCCTAATCTAAGCTTTGACAACTAAATTGTTAAGAACAAAGCTCCAAACCTTACTTATAGCTACAGTAGTAAAGCAGTTATGGAAGAACATTTTTTACTTAGATCAAGTTTTATGTTCAAGAAGAAGGGAAGAAGAATTCTTTATATTGATTCCATAAGCATTGAAGCCATAAATAAATTATAATATACTTAAGCATTTTAAAAGAAATATGCAACAAAAATTTTATGAGTTAAATTTCTTTCAAATAATGAATAAAATTGATTAAAATAAAGTAAAATTATAAAATAAAACAAATACTCACAGACACAAAATTTGGCAGATCTTCCTTTATTTAAAATGTTTCAGCATGCATAACACATATATCAAAAGAATAAGAATTAGAAATTAAAAAATATACATCTTTAGTAACTTTTTTCAAAAGTCTAATGGGCATTATAATGAATAGAAAGCTACTTTAGATCTTTTCATAAATCATATACAATGCATTTGCACTGTAGCATCTTAGAACAAAATTTGATTATATTTCCAGCTTTGAAATGTGAAATATTTGATGTAATCTACAATGCTGCTACATCTAGCATTGATTCCCAATCCCTGAAAGTAATCATTTCAAACTAAAAAGATAAAAACTTATTAGCTCTTTACATTTTTATTTCAATTTTTTGTACAAAATTAAGTCTAATAATCAGAAGGTACATCTCAGATATTTACTCTAGGAATATCATACAAGATACTCCTTATATTTTAAGTAACCAAAAACTTGAATTATTACACACTTTCTTTGATTAACAACATTTAAGCTATGAGGGAAAACAGTTAAGAAACAAAAAATAGAATTACAAGTAATGTTAGGAATTAGAATTGGGAAAACAAGACAGGCAAAATTCTTTGAGGAGAAATATCAAGACATTTCTGTATAAAAACATAGAAAACAATAGTTTGATTAATAGAAGTATTGAGGCAAAGGAAAATATTTGAAATAACAAAGCACACTGCATAAAAGATTAATCTTATGAAAATATATACAATTATTTTTATTATAAGTTTTTTTTTTAATATGATACAAATATGATCAAAATATAATGAAGTAAATATATTTACATAAATGAACATGAAAATGTGGGAAGAGAATGTATGGCAAGTAACTGCAACCATACTTTAAAAAACTATTCTAGGAAATAACGTTTAAAATATAAAGACTGAGAGCACGTGAGAAAATTGAAGTTGATGCTTAAGAAAAGAAGATCAAAAATTACATTTGATATTGACTACTACAAGAAATTTGCATCAGATAAAGCTTAAATTAATTGGCATATAGTATGTGCCTATTACATTTATTTATCACACATAGAATTTTATCAAGTGCATTATGAATTTTTAGTTAATTAAAGTACAACAAAAGCATTTGAAAGAATAAACTGCAACATAAACTAGAATAATGAAGGTTTTTCAAATCAATTTGTTTTCTAAATTTATCAAAATGCATGTAAAACATACAGTATAAATATATTTTATAATTTTATATATGTTATATTACACATTGATTGGAAGGGTGTAAAATATTAGTTTTTGAAAATCAATGCCTTGATTTCAAAAAAAAAAAAATGATTTTTAGACATTAATAGTAATTATGAACTTTTAGGTAGGAAAAAGAGATTTTTTTGGTGAGTGTCGATGAAATGATGAATAGCTGTTATTATTGTATTTTTCCTTTATACTGTAAAAGAGTAATTATGATGGACCTATTCCTATATCTCTATGATCTATTCACATACCGTAAAATGGGGTTAATCGGAACACTTTTCAGCTTTGATTGTAAAAAAAGCAGTTAAAAGATTTTTTTTTAATTTTATTTTTTGGATAAAAACTTCGGTCTTGCTTTACTTTTGATATTCCAAGCAAAGACAAAAGATTTTGAACAATTACTATTAAAATATATAGCAAATTATGGGTGTTCCGAATCACCCCGCTGATAGGGGTCAATCGGAACACTTGTTAAAATTTTTATTTTTTTCAATTTAATCTGTAATAGGTCTCACAAACATGAGTTATATTGATGGGGGAGAATAAGAACAGATAATTACTGTCAAATAAATGTATAATTTCAGTACCAGTAAACGTTTATAATTTGTGAAAATTCAAAATAATTTTGAACTTATGAAAAATGAAAAGTAATTTTAAGAAATACTTTTGAATTGAAATACAAAGATTTAACATGAATGGAAGTCACTCATATCGTCCACAAATATGTACTTGTCCTTAAAACTTGCAATTGTGACTTGGCTTAAGTTTTTTCATAACATCTCCTGGGATGAACTCTACCTTTTCTTTAGTTTTTTGAAATTTCTGGGTTTCGGGGATTGTCCTGAAAGATTTTTTCGCTTATTCATCACTGTCTGTGTGCTGGACGTTTACTACATAAAGTCTATGTGACTTTCCCCCTTTTATTTTAAGTAAAAAGAAGTCTCCTGGAGAAAAAATCTTTTGAAATCTGCAACTTTTGTCATTCTAAGATCTAGTTGCTCACGAGAAGGGATAAACAGTAATAAATCCTTGTCCTTGTCTTGATTAGAAGAATTAGGGTTAGAATCTTGATTTTTCAAACAGTTTCCTTCAAATAAGTTTGAATTGGAACAACAGAACTAAGTGTTCCGATTCACCCCGCAAATTTTTTTCCTATGGCATTTTTCAGAATTCTTCACTTTTATGACACAATTTATAAAAAATGTAAATTCTAATGTGGTATTCTGTTGTTCAGATACATGTATAATTGAAACATACCACTCATAGTTTTTAAATATAAGAAGGTTTGTTCTTGCATATGAAGTTTTGCAGTCTATGAAAATGTGATGTTTTCTAGCATTCAACGTGCAGCCCTCTTTAGAAGCCAGTAGCGTTGCCAGATTGACAAAAGTAATTTTTTCCTACTTCCTATGATCTTACCTTTCTAAAAAAAAAATTCATGGCGAAAAATACTCAATAGTATATTTATGAAGAATTTCTTTGTACGGTCGGGAAGTTTTGTTCCGATTGACCCCGCTGTTCCTATACACCCCATTTTACGGTATTCATTATGGAAAAAAGAGTTATAAATTTTCAGAACAGGTAATGTTTGGAAAAAAAAAGCATTTTTCTTGATATCTTGTTAAAAGATACCAGAGAAATTTTTTTTAAATATTTGCATTTTTAAAGGTAATCATTTCATTCAGTACGTGTGGGAAACATTTTTTCTTCATCTTTTTTAAAAACACTGAATAACACAAGCACTAATCAGAAACATAAAATTTAGTAAGTTTCCATATCCAGTATTTGTGAAAAATAAATCTAGTACGGAATGGAATAGAAGTCTTTGTGCTGATAAGTACAGTAGAAATATATAATCAACGTTATAACACACAAAATTTGCAAGATTTTGTGCATTATAACGTCGCTTATTCCTATTTTATTTTAAATCTAGTACAGTTTATATTCAATGAAATCAACATAGTTGCTTTATTGCAACTATGTTTGTTTCAATAAGCCTTCCAAACTCCAGATAAAGTTGTGAAGGACCCTGTATCTGTCAAAGTCAGTGGCAAATAATCTAATCAACAAAACTCTTTAAGTGAATTCTTTTTAAATGATTGTTCAAGCTCTGTTTGAGGGAGAAAAACTTTTGGCAAAAGTCACATTGGAAATTACGAGCTCTTGTGTGCGTCACCATGTGGTCTCGCATGCGGTCCAGTTTATGGCTTTGGTATGCACACAAATTGCATGAGTACGATCTTTTCTTCATTCCACTCACGGGATCCTTAATCTTGTAGCAAGTATACAGGTTCTCGTTCGACAGTTGAGCTGTAGGGGAAAAAACTATATTAATAAATGAAGGGCTTGGAGGATGAAGGGGCTGTGTTACATTAAAAAAAAATAAACACTCTGTACTACAAAGCTTACGGTTCTTAAGGTGGCAATGGTTGAAGACAGTCTAGAGGGATTCTACCCATAGACTATGGTACAGTAAGTTTGGTGGCTTTATAGCTTAATTAACCAATACTTTGCAAGGCTTAAAATTACAGTTCTTCCTTTGTGCAACTAAAGCTGACTTTCTACTGGCAGAAACTAGTTTTTGCCATACCAGTGGTAACTGGTTATAACTGGCTATTCATTCCAAGTTATGATAGGAGTTAATTAAAAAGCCTCAAAAATTTTTATGTATTGATTAAAATAATATTATTTCCAAATTTATGTTTATTATAACAAGAAGGAAAATTATAACAGCGATGAAAAAATTTCATCAAGTTAAAAAGTATTTAAAAAACAAATTTTTGCTTGACTTCATCTTTACGTACTGCTCACTAACAAATAGTGATTACAATTTGCTTCAATTTTGAAAAAAAGAACTACATAAGTTTAAGTTTCAAGAGATTAAAAATTACTCTTACTAACCTACAAATAATTAAAACATATGAATAGAATATATCAATATTTACTTACAAGAAAAATGAAAAAAGAACGGTCATATTCAAACAAAAATCCAAAAACCAACATTTGCCCTTACCATAAATCTGATAACAGGAATGAGTAGAAGAATTTTTATAAGAATGAAACTAAGTAAATGCTTATAATTTAATTGCACTATTACTTCTTATTTGATGAGTAATTAATTTTAATAATTCTTAACATGTATATTGCGACAAATTTTTGTTTTTAAATATGTTCTCCTTTGAAAAGAATCCTATGACACGATGCTTGCCATGGTTTTTATCAATTTTCCAGAAAAAAGAATTTCATACATAACAATGGAAAATCATTAGATATTTGATACATGGAAATTTAAAGTGATGTGTGAAAAAATGAAAATGATAAATTTGAAAACATGAAATGAAGTTTATTTACACAGCATTTTACATAAAACTTTTAAATACATCGTTGGTCTTTAATATTATCAAACACAGATTTTATTTTCTTTTACAACAAAAACTAAATTATTTTGGGTAAGAAAAATAAGTAAAACCTGTTTTTTCTTTTAAGTTTTCTAAAATATTTGATATTGAGTCAGATGTTCTCTTTTTTGAAGCACCATTTTTAAACTACTCCCTCTAATACTTAAATATAAATGATTTTGTACACATATATATTAATTGCTTCCTGGAGCAAAGGAGAACCAGAGGGGACATGATTCAGTTATTTAAATTTATTAAAATGAATGATGTTGCAGGGTTGGAGTTTTGCAAGGAAAGCAGGACAAGGGGTCATTGTTTTAAGCTGTTTAAACCTCAGGCGAACCTGGAAATTCGAAAAAATTACTATTTTAGCAGGGTAGTGGGAACTTGGAACAGCTTACCGGAAGAGGCGGTAAAGAGCAATGGAGTAGATGGCTTTAAGAGGGCCATTGATCTTCATTGGGGTCTTTAATTTGACTAGGACCAGCCAAGTTGGGCCCTGAGCCTGCTGCTGGTCGCCACATTTGTATAAGATACATTCCTTATATTTAAAAAGTTTTATAAGGCAAAGTCAAATTACATAAAAGGTCAATCAAACTGTTAATGAGTCTAGAAGTTATACACGAATTAGTATTACAATAATCACTTTGACAAAAAATCTTTTTAGGCAAAACGCTCGCAACAAATTTTCAGTTTGACACTCGCAAATATTTTGAAGGGAATGAAAATTGCACGTACTGCTAATATATAGAAAAGAATTTATAAACAGTTGACTCTCAATAACTCAAAGTCCTACGGGACCGGCTAAAAGCTTTGAGTTATTGGAAGTTCAAGTCACAGGAAGTTGGCCTTCTCAAGAGTTTGCGACCCAATGAAAACTTTGGGATAGAGGAATATTCGAGGTATAAGGCTTCGAATTATCAACACTCGAAGGTTGATGCAATAATAAATTTTCTAATTAATAACAGTACGAATGGATTCAACCATTTCAAATTTATCAATAACACAGAGTTGAAATATTGACTAGCAATGTTATGTATGCAGTAGACTTATTTTACGCGAGGGTTACATTCAGCAAAAAATCCCCGTAAATTAAGTCTTAGTAATGGTCTTAAAATAGGGGTTAGATGCCATACATATAGAAAATACAGGGTGAATTTTAATTAACCTACAACTTTAAAATGAAATAACACAAGAACCATTGTAGATAGCACAGCAATTTTTTTTTATTGGAAAGAACATAACATTGAAAAGAAAATTAATGCATAATGTTTTCAAAGTGAGAACCTTAAAAGGTGATAGAGTAGAGCAACCTAGTCACAAAGTCAGGGGTGCCCACAGGGGGGGATTATGGCGCAATTTGTGCCATCAAAATTTTTGGGGGGGATTTTTTAAAACTAAATTTATTTATTTATTGAAAATATCCATAAATTTATTTTCCAATATAAATTATTTACTGATTTTTTTTAAATAAAAATTATTTATTAATTATTTTTTTTAATTTAAATTATTTCTTTTATTTCTTTATTATTATTATTTCTTTCTTTATTTATTTATTTTGTGTGTGTGTATGTGCTTGGAATCTCTGGAAAAAAAAGCGATTCTATTCTGCGCATTCAGTTAGTTTAAAAAAATAATAATATTTAAAAAAATAAGTTAGAATTAAAGAAAAAAAATAATATTTAAAACATAAATAAATAATATTAAAAAAAAAGACAAATAAAATAAAAAAGTGTGATAAAAATAAAAAATAAAAATCACAGGGGGGGGGGGTAAATGGAGGGGGGATTTGCGCCATTGAGCTTGGGGGGGATGGGCACCCCTGCACAAAGTAATCAGTTATTTATGCAGGTGCCTCTATCTGCACATGAGTTAGGAAGGGATTTCTTGAGGCTTTTGAAGTCTGTCGGTTGCTTCTTGCACGCCATTTAGTAAAATAAAAGTTTTAGAATTGCATTTCAACAGGTCAGCATGATGAACAATTTTAGCAATAATCGAGATATTGGCCAAAACTTCAGAGTAAGGGGAAAAAAATCGGAGGTGGGGGGATAAAGCATAATGGACAATACCAGATATCTAGTATAATCACAGGGAAAAAGAATCTGATAAATAATGGGAACACAATCATTCTTGTAGATAATGAAACTTTCTTAAAGCAAAGAATTGTATGATAGAAATAATTTAATACAGAAATTTTTTACAATTTTCATAATATATTTAATTATTTTCAAAATTTATTTTCAGAAGATACTAACTACAGCACGAGTGGAGGAAAAAATACACAAAAATCAAGCTTTACGGGGGCCAAAGATGAAAAAAATATATTTCAGGTGCTTTTTTGGTTCTCAGCAGAGGTATACAGAACTGTAAAATATGCTTGTAGAAACAAATGCAAGACAGATTTCGAAAACTAATCAGTTGCATTATTTCTGTATCAAATTAATGAAAGCATTAAAAATAAGAATGGAAAGAATTGCATAAATTTCAACCTCATTGGAGAATATTGAAATAATGTATAGTTGTAACAGAAAAAAGACATTTACATGCTAAATTTGCAACATAAATTACTTATTTTCAATATTGGCGGAGTGTCAGAGCAATCGAATGAGTTTTTTTTCTCACATGTGCAAACTTCCACTACCTGTCACAAAGCATTTGGCAACCTTGAATAGCACCATCGACATTGAAAACAATCAGAAAAATTACAGCAACATAAAAATTAGCTCACAGCCCAAAACAATAAAGTAATAAAACTCTTCATTCTCAAACTCTTGCTTCAGCCAATAATATTACGGGCTGGCATATTGTTGACGGCGTATTTGTTGAAGAAATGAACCTGCCGTTGGTGGGCAGTCAGGTTGCTCTTCTTGGAGAAACTCTTGCCGCAAATGTTGCATTTGTGTGGCTTCTCTCCCGTGTGAGTCACGAGGTGATCTCGCATGTGGCCCATGTTGGGGGACCTGTACGAACATACCTTGCATGTGAACACATTAACAGAGGACCCTGCTTTAAGTCCCCTGACTCTTTCCTGGAAGAACAGCTCACGGGCCGATCTATAAGTATGTTCTAAAAGAGAAATATTCAAAAATAAATACATAGGTGAATAAAACACAGACAAATGTAGAAGGAGTAACAAATAAAAAAGAGAAAAACATTCAACAAAGGTTGAAATTTTTTGAAGTGGCCTCAAAACCAGGCCGATTTAAATGAATATAATAAATTAGGATTGCGTCATCTGTTCAAGCTGTTAAATTTAATACATTTCCCTCAGAAATAATAAATTGGATACATAATATATTGTGTCGAAGAAAAATATTTACCATTTAAAACACTGCATACAAGAATAAAAAACTGCAATTTAGAAGCTTTTTTCTGGACTTTCAGAAGGTATATAGACTTGCAGAATATGACTGACAAATGCAAAACAGGTATCAAAGACTTTTCATCTGAATTATTATTTAATAAAATTAATTTTATTACCCAAATTAATGAAATCATTGAAAAAACAAGGAAACTGTTTACAATTGTAAAATATTCAACCTTATTGAAAAGGAAATTAGAAATTTACACGTTAAATTTGCAACATAATTTTTTTATTCTCAATGGCTGCAGATTGTCTGAATAATGAGCAGAGTAGTATATTCTTCTCATACAAACAGTTTTAACACTACATTGCATATCATAAAGTATTCAGCAATATTGAAGAATACATTCAACAATGAAAGCAATTACGAAAATTGACAACATTTCACTAATTCACATTTCAAAACTATGAGTCAATCAAACTTTTTTTCTCAAATACTTGTTTCAGTCAATAAGAGAATGGGCGATCAATGCTGCATATTTGTTTAAAAAATGAACCTGTCGTTGATGGGCAGTCAGGTTGCTCTTTGTCGTGAAACCCTTGCTGCAAATGGTGCATTTGTGGGGCTTCTCTCCCGTATGTTTCACGAGGTGCTCTCGCATGTGGCCCATGTTTGGAGTCCTGTAGGAACATACTTTGCATATGAACACATTGACGGAGGATCCGGCTTTGGGTCCTTTGGTTCTTTCACGGAAGAACAGATCATTGGCTGATCTGTAAGAATGCTCTAGAAGAGAAATATTCAAAAATAAGTAAATAAATAAAAAAGTAGAAGGGTAAAAAAACATTCATCAAAGGTTGAAACTTTTTGGCCAGACAGCCAGGCTGATTTAAAAGAATATAATAAATCAGAATTGTTTCATCTGTATATGCTTTAACACTTGCTACATTTTCCTCTGAGACATCGAATTTACATAATATGTTATCTCTCAGAAATATATTTATCATTCAAAACACTACACAGAACAAAAAAAAAGTACACTTAAGGGTTTTTTTATTTTTTATTTTCAGAAGATATATAACAATATGCTTGTGACAAACGCAAGACGGATTTAAAAGACTACTCAGCTGAATTATTGCTTTATAAAATTAATTTTATTACACTAATTAATAAAAACACTGAACAGAACAAGAAATGGACATAATTGTATAATATTCAACTTCAGCAGAGATTATAAACATTATGTATTGTTACAATGGAAATTAGGCATCTACATGTTAAATTTGCAATACAAATTATTTATTTTCAATAGCTGCAGATTATCAGAGTAATGAGTAGAGTAGCATTTTCTTCTTATATGTGAAGTTTAGCACTGAATATGAGTTGTTTACAATCAAAAAGTTATGTTCATTTCTCAACGTCCATAGTTTTGAAGGCAGAACTATAGATCTAAAGGGTTTTTGATTTAAAACCCCTGCTTTATATATTTTTTTGTTGAGAACTAGTGAATTTTGATCTATTGCCTTTATCTATATACGTAAATGACTACTTTTGTATGTATATATGTATGTCCGGGGTAATCTTCAAAACTACTGGACCGATTTTAACCATTTTTTCACCGTAGATAGCTACATTAACAGGAATCAGGATAGGCTATAATTTATTTCTAAAAAACTTAGTTTTAAAAAGTTATTATGGAAAACAGTAAATTTCATATAGTTTCCCCATTAAATGATTAAATTTTCAGTCCATTGTTGAAAAAATTTGTTGCCTTGCAACAACAATATTAATAGTGATCATAATGAAAATTTTGAACCAAGGCTTCTCTGGAGTAAGTATGAAATTTATTGCTTTCTTAGGATTTTTATATTCATCTGTGCCAATAATCGCTAACGGGTTAAATAAAAAGAGAATTGATATTGGCAACAGTTAGAAAATGGAAAGTGTTTATAGTCAAAAAAATTTCTTAATTACATCAGATGTTTTTACAATTGAGTTTTCACAAATGGAGTCACAAGGATAGAAACTGTAATAATGGGACTTATTTAACGTGCAATATTTGGAAATGGTTGACTCCAGTGCGATTGATATTGTAAATATATTTATTTTGATAATACCAAGCTTATAACATTTCCTATTTACCTAAACATTATTTGTAGCTTGCATTTGTATTTAGGGTGTGTAATACATTTTTTTTATAGTTTATCCAGACAAAAAATAACCATTGTTTACAGACGTAGCCATTTATGTACATAGTTGTGCACTTTTATATTGAAAAAATTCTGAATGAGTTTCACCGAAACACATTACCCGGTAGAAACCCGGGCCGAGCCGGGTAAACGGCTATTGTTACTGATAAAAGAGCTTTTAAACTAATAGTTTCTTAAATAAACAACTGTTCATTAAAAATTGACTTAACTAGTTTGATTCTAAATGACTCATATCATAAAAAGTTTGGCACAACATTGAAGAGTACATTCAACAATGAAATTAATTACAAAAACAATAACAAACATTGGTTCATATAAATCAAACCTATAAGTAAATAAAACTGCTTTTCCTGAAATACTTATTTCAGTCATTAAGAATATGGGTGATCCAATGCTGCTTATTTGCTGCAGAAATGAACCTGTCGTTGATGGGCTTTCAGGTTGCTCTTGGTCGTGAAACCCTTGCCACAAATGTTGCATTTATGCGGCTTCTCTCCAGTATGTCTCACAAGGTGCTCTCGCATGTGGCCCATGTTTTGAGATTTGTAGGAACATACTTTGCATGTAAACACACTAACAGAGGACCCTGCTTTAAGTCCTTTCGTTCTTTCACGGAAGAACAGGTCATTGGCCGATCTATGAGAACGCTCTAAAAGAGAAATATTCAAAGATAAGTAAATAAAAAAAAAGTACATATATGTAGTAGGGGGAAAAACATTCATCAAAAATCGGAAAATTTTGAAATGGCCCAAAAATCAGGTTGATTTAAACAGATACAATAAATCAGGATAACTTTGTTGGTTCAGACTTTTGTATTTCATAAATTTTCCTCAGAGAGGTCAAATTGGATACATAATACGTTGTACCGCAGAAAGATATTTACCACTTAAAATACCACACAGAAAAAAAAGTGCCTTTTGGGAACTTTTTTGATCTTCAGAAGGTATATAGACTTGTAGCTTGTAGCTTGTGATAAAAGAAAAATAAATTTCAAAGACTTATTAGCTGAATTATTTCTTTAAAACATTAATGTTAATATATAAATTAATGAAAGCACTGAAAATAGGAAGAAATGATGAGAATTGTATCCTTTTCAACCATAATAGAGATTATTATCATTATGTGTTGTTACAATAGAAATATACGATTTACATGTTTAACCTTTAAGAACCAGTGGTACACATGCTGTACCGCAAGTCTTTTTTCTTTGAGGATGGGCTTGAAATCTTCACTTTTACCCTTTGGAGCCGGGGATCTTTCCAAGATTTCATACCCCTTTACTGGGGGATTACTGCTTTATATTCGAACCGCGAAGTCATAAAACCCAAGTGCTTGCGTTGCCCCTTCCCGTCTTCAGAGGAAAAGAGATTTGCGGTTCAACAATTGTACCGCCCGTCTCGAAAGGAAAACTTCTATACAAATAGTCCAGATCCAAAAGGTTTACTTCGCAACATTAACTACAATGTATTCTCAATAGCTGAAGATCGTCAGAGTAATCTGATGAGAGCAGAGTAGGGTATTTGAGCTGCATATCATAAAGTACTTGGCAGCATTGAAAAGTACATTCAACAGTGAAAATAATTACAAAAAGTATGATTACATAAACAGAGTGGTTCACATTTTTCAAAACTATGAGTCAATAATTAAAAAAAAAAATACTCCTTTCAGTCAATAAGATTATGGATGATCCAACATTGCATATTTGTTGGAGAAATGAACCTGCCGTTGTTGATGGGCAGTCAAGCTGCTCTTGGTCGTGTAACTCTTGTTGCAAGTGTTGCATTTATGCGGCCTTTCTCCCGTATGCCTTACGAGGTGCTCTCGAATGTGGCCTATGTTTTGAGTCCTGTAGGAACATACTTTGCATATGAACACACTGACTGAGGACCCTGCTTTAATTCCTTCGGTTCTTTCACGGAAAAACAGATCGCTGGCCGATGTATAGGAAAGCTCTGAAAGAGAAATATTCAAAAATAAGTAAAGAAATAAATAAAAAAGGAGACATATGTAGTAGGAGGAAAAATTCATCAAATGTTGGGGGGTTTTGAAGCGGCAAAAAACCAGGCTGATTAAAACCATTTAAGCACCATGCATTAAACTTTAGGAACCCTTAATAATCGCTATATTTCTCCTCCAAGTAATTAAGTTAGATATTTTGAATTCAACTTGAGTTGAATAATTCAGTTACCGTATATACTCGCGTATAAGTCGAAAAATTTACTCCAAAAAATGAAGTTGAAAGTTAGGGGGTCGACTTACACGCGGGGCAGAATTTCCGAAAATTTTTCCCAAACAACTTTTAAGAGAAAAAAAAAAACACTCAAAAATGAGAAGATTTTATCGATTCAGTCCAACTATTTTAAACAGTGGCTAAAGAAGTAAATACTCATGCATTCTGCTGTATGCTTGCATGGTTTGATTTTGAAATAAAGAAAAAAAAATTATAATGAACGACCGACGGCATGAAAAGTGCAGGAATTGCCTATTCGCGAATTTTCCGATTAATGGCGTTTATCTTTTTGAAACAAAATGTAATACGGCTACATCGCAAAATTTTATTGATAATAATGCAAAATAAAAGCAACTGATAGCAAAAATTGTAACCGCAAAATCGAACACTTACAAAAACCGCGATCGCAAAATCGAACCCTTTACGAAAATCGAGATTGCAAAAATTAACCCTTTTTGTGAAAAAGTATAACAATCGTGCTATTTTCAACACTAAGAATGCTCACTGCATTTTATTTTCCTTCTTTTTAAAACGTTTATATTCAAACATCGCGGTAAAACGTTCCCGGATCGGTCAGGATTTACGAAAATCGGGATCGCAAAAATAAACCCTTTTTGTGAAAAAAAAAAAAAAACGTGCTGTTTTTAACACAAGAATGTTCAGTGCATTTCATTTTCCTTCTTTTCAAAACATTTATATTCAAAAATTGCGGCAAAATGTTCCCGATCGTTTCAGAAAATTTGGTCTCGACTTATACACGGGTTTTGGATTTTTTCCCGATTTTCCTACAAAAAGTAGGGGGTCGACTTATACGCGAGATCGACCTATACGCGAGTATATACGGTAATAATTTTATTGGTATTTTTTCCAAAATTTTGTACATTAAATTCACACAATAAAATGTATAAAAGTGGAATTTTACGTCGCTGCCACTTAAAGGGTTAAAATAAATGTATTAAATCAGGATTGCAGCATCCCCAGTTCATGCTTTTGCTTCCCCTCAATTTCAATCAGAGACATCGAATTGGATACATAATACATTGTATCACAGAAAGATATAATGGATTATGTATCCACTTTAATACATAATAAATTGTATCTTTCAACGTTTCAAAACACTACATAGAGGAAAAAAAGAGCATTTCAGGAGCTTTTTGACTTTCAGCAGGTATATAGACATGTAGAATATGATTGTGAAAAAAGCAAAATACATTTCAAAGACTAATCAGCTGAATTATTATTTTCAAAAGTTTTATTACACTAATTAATAAAATCATTGAACAGAAGAAGAAATGGTAACAATTATACAATATTCAACCTCAGTAGAGAATATTAAAATTATGTATAGTTACAATGGAAATTAGGCATTTACACGTTT
Source organism: Uloborus plumipes (assembly GCA_038373865.1). Classification (NCBI taxonomy): domain Eukaryota; kingdom Metazoa; phylum Arthropoda; class Arachnida; order Araneae; family Uloboridae; genus Uloborus; species Uloborus plumipes. Next base: position 65,344 of record JAXGGA010001485.1, on the reverse strand, counting down.
CGTTTGCAACATTAATTACTTATTCTCAATGTCTGAAGATTGTTAGAGTCATTAATGAGTGGAGTAGCAGATTTGTGGTGCATATCATAAAGTACTTGGCAGCATTGAAGACATTATAAAAATTATGTATTGTATATTATGCATTATGTATGAAGATATAATTAAAATTATGCATCGTTACAATGGAAATCCGCCCTTTACATGTTTCATTTGCAGCATTAATTACTCATTCTCAATGGCTGAAGATTGTTAGAGTAATTTAATAAGTGGAGTAGTGGATTTGTGGTGCATATCATAAAGTACTTGGCAGAATTGAAGAGTAACATAAAAAATAATCACAAAAATATTGATAACATAAATACTGGTTCTCATTTTTCAAAACTATCAGTCAATAAAACTTTTTATCTAAAATACTTGTGTCAGTCAATAAGATTATGGATGATGCAACATTGCATTTTTGTTGAAGAAATGGATCAGCCGTTGATGGGCAGTCAAGTTGCCCTTGGTCGAGAAATTCTTGTGGCAAATGTTGCATTTGTGGGGCTTTTGTCCGGTATGCTTCACGATGTGATCTCGCATGGGACCAATGCTTCGGCATCTGTGGGAACATACTTTACACGTGAACACATTAACGGAGGATCCTGCTTCAAGTCTTTTGATCCTCTCCTGGAAGAACAGATCATTGGCCGATCTAGAAGTATGCTCTAAAAGAGAAATATTCCAAAATAAATAAATTTTAAAAATAGAATAAAATGAAGACAAATTTAGAAGGGGAAGAAAAAACATTCATCGAAGATGGAAACTTTTTTACATGGCCTGAAAACCAGACTGATTTAAATGAATGTAATAAATCCGAACTCCTTCATCGGTTCATGCTATTGCATTTTATACATTTCTCTCAGACAAAATAATACATAGAAGAGAAAAAAATGCATTTCAGGAGCTTTTTCGGATTTTTAGAAGGTATATAGACTTGAACAATATGATTGTGACAAATGCAAAACTGATTTCAAAGACTAATCAGCTGAATTATTTCTTTATAAAATTAATTTTATTACAGAAATAAATAAAAGCATTAAAAATAAGAAGAAAAAGTAGGAAATGTACAATACTCAGCTCAGGCACGTCATTTAGGGGGGGCAGGGGGGGTTAATTGCCCCCTCCCTGGCTTTGAAAAATCAATGTATTTACATATAAGTGGATGTAGTTTTTTATGTTTTCCGGCGAAATTGCATTGTGTTTGGACCCTTTGCCCCCCCTCCTGGAAAAACTTGAAATGACGTCCCTGACTCAACTTCAGTAGAGATTATTAACATAATGTATGGTTACGATGGAAATTAGGAATTCACATGCAAAATTAGTGGCATAAACTACTTATTCTGAATGGCTGCAGATTGTCTAAGTAATCAAAAAGTATTTACCAATATTGAAGAGTACATTCAAAAGTGAAAATAATTATAAAACTATGACAACATAAACACTGGCTAGCATTTCAAAACTATGAGAAGATAAAACTTTTTTCCTGAAGCGTTTGTTTCAGTCAATTAGATTATGGGCGATTCAAAGTTGCATATTTGCTGAAGAGATGAACCTGTCGTTGATGGGCAGTCAGGTTGCTTTTGGTCGAGAAAAATATTTGTGGCAAATGTTACATTTATGCGGCTTTTGTCTGGTATGCTTCAAGATGTGATCTCGCATGTGGCCAAAGCTTGGGCATCTGTAAGAACATACTTTGCACTTGAACACATTAAAGGAGGACCCTGCTTTAAGTCCTTTGATTCTTTCCTGGAAGAACAGATCACTGGCTGATCTATGAGTATGCTCTAAAAGAGAAATATTCAAAAATAAATAAATTAAAAAATATAAAATAAATTAAGACAAATTTAGAAGGGGAAGAAAAAACATTTAACGAAGAGTGAAACTTATTGAAGTGGTCTGAAAATCAGGCAGATTTAAATTAATCTAATAAATCAGGATCGCATCATCGGTTCATGCTTTTGCATTTTATAAATTTCTCACAGAATCATGAAGTTGAACACATATATTGTATCACAGAAAGATATGTATCAGTCAAAACACTACACATGAGGAAAAAAAATGCATTTCAGGGTGTGTTTGTTTTTTTTTTTTTTTTTTGATTTTCAGAAGAGATGATTTGAATAATAAGCTTGTAACAAATTCAAAACAGATTGAAAAGACTGATCAGCAGAATTATTTCTTTATCAAATTAACTTTATTACACAAATTAATAAAAGAACCGAAAATAAGAAGAAATGGTGAAAATTATATAATTTTCAACCTCAATAGAGATCATTAACATTATGTATGGTTACAATGGAAATAAGGCATTTATATGCTTAATTTGTGACATAAATTACTCATTCTGAATGGCTGCAGATTGCCAAAATAATCTAATGAGTGGAGCAGTATAGCTCCGTATTACACATCACAAAGTATTTACCAATATTGAAGAGTACATTCAACAGTTAAATAATTATAAATCTATGATAACATAAACACTGGTTAGCACTGCAAAACAATGAGTCAATAAAACCTTTTTTTCTGAAACATTTGTTTCAGTCAATAAGATTATGGGCGATTCAATGTTGCATATTTGTTGAAGAAATGAACCTGTCGTTGATGGGCAGTCAAGCTGCTCTTTGTCGTGAAACCCTTGCTGCAAATGGTGCATTTGTGGGGCTTCTCTCCCGTATGTTTCACGAGGTGCTCTCGCATGTGGCCCATGTTTAGAGTCCTGTAGGAACATACTTTGCATATGAACACATTGACGGAGGATCCGGCTTTAAGTCCTTCGGTTCTTTCACGGAAGAACAGATCATTGGCCGATGTATAGGAAAGCTCTAAAAGAAGAATATTCAAAAATAAGTAAGGAAATAAATAAAAATGTAGACATATGCAGTAGAAGGAGAAATTCATCATAAGTTGTGGGGTTTTGAAGCGGCCTAAAAACCAGGCTGATTAAAATAAATGTACTAAATCAGGATTGCAGCATCCCCAGTTCATGCTTTTGCTTCCCCTAAGTCTCAATCAGAGACATTGAATTGGATACATAATACATTGTATCACAGAAAGATATAATGGATTATGTATCCACTTAAATGTATAATAAATTGTATCGTTCAACGTTTCAAAACACTACATAGAGGAAAAAAAGAGCATTTCAGGAGCTTTTTGACTTTCAGCAGGTATATAGACATGTAGAATATGATTGTGAAAAAAGCAAAATACATTTCAAAGACTAATCAGCTGAATTATTATTTTCAAAATTTTATTACACTAATTAATAAAAGCATTGAACAGAAGAAGAAATGGTAACAATTATACAATATTCAACCTCAGTAGAGAATATTAAAATTATGTATAGTTACAATGGAAATTAGGCACTTACATGTTTAATTTGCAACATTTATTACTCATTCTCAATGGCTGAAGATTGTTAGAGTAATTTAATAAGTGGAGTAGTGGATTTGTGGTGCATATCATAAAGTACTTGGCAGAATTGAAGAGTAACATAAAAAATAATCACAAAAATATTGATAACATAAATACTGGTTCTCATTTTTCAAAACTATCAGTCAATAAAACTTTTTATCTAAAATACTTGTGTCAGTCAATAAGATTATGGATGATGCAACATTGCATTTTTGTTGAAGAAATGGATCAGCCGTTGATGGGCAGTCAAGTTGCCCTTGGTCGAGAAATTCTTGTGGCAAATGTTGCATTTGTGGGGCTTTTGTCCGGTATGCTTCACGATGTGATCTCGCATGGGACCAATGCTTCGGCATCTGTGGGAACATACTTTACACGTGAACACATTAACGGAGGATCCTGCTTCAAGTCTTTTGATCCTCTCCTGGAAGAACAGATCATTGGCCGATCTAGAAGTATGCTCTAAAAGAGAAATATTCATGGCCTGAACACCAGACTGATTTAAACAAACGTAATGAATCCTAATTCCTTCATCGGTTCATGCTATTGCATTTCATACATTTCCCTCAGACAAAACAATACATAGAAGGGAAAAAATGCATTCCAGGAGCTTTTTTCGATTTTTAGAAGGTATATAGACTTGAACAATATGCTTGTGACAAATGCAAAACTGATTTCAAAGACTAATCAGCTGAATTATTACTTTATAAAATTAATTTTATTACAGAAATCAATAAAAGCATTGAAAATAAGAAGAAATGGCAGGAATTGTACAATACTCAACTTCAGTACTACAGATTATTAACATAATGTATGGTTACGATGGAAACTAGAAATTCACATGCAAAATTTGTGGCATAAACTACTTATTCTGAATGGCTGTAGATTGTCTGAGTAATCTAATGAGTGGAGTAGTATAACTTCGTATTACAAATCACAAAGTATTTACCAATATTGAAGAGTACATTCACAAGTGAAAATAATTATAAAACTATGACAACATAAGAACTGGCTAGCATTTTAAAACTATGAGAAGATAAAACTTTTTTCCTGAAGCATTTGTTTCAGTCAATGATATTATGGGCGATTCAATGTTGCATATTTGCTGAAGAAATGAACCTGTCGTTGATGGGCAGTCAGGTTGCTTTTGGTCGAGAAATTCTTGTGGCAAATGTTGCATTTATGCGGCCTTTGTCCGGTATGCTTCACAATGTGATCTCTCATGTGGCCAATGCTTGGGCATCTGTAAGAACATACTTTGCACGTGAACACATTAATCGAGGACCCTGCTTTAAGTCCTTTGATTCTTTCCTGGAAGAACAGATCACTGGCTGATCTATAAGTATTCTCTAAAAGAGAAACATTAAAAATAAATAAATTAAAAAATATAAAATAAATTAAGACAAATTTAGAAGGGGAAGAAAAAATATTTAACGAAGAGTGAAACTTTTTGAAGTGGTCTGAAAATGGGCTGATTTCAATGAACCTAATGAATCAGGATCGCATCATTGGTTCATGCTTTTGCATTTTATAAATTTCTCACAGAATCATGAAGTTGGACACATATATTGTATCACAGAAAGATATGTATCAGTCAAAGCACTACACAGAAGGGAAAAAAATGCATTTCATGGTTTTTTTTTTTTTTTCAGAAGATATGACTTGAATAATAAGCTTGTGACAAATTCAAAACAGACTGAAAAGACTGATCAGCAGAATTATTTCTGTATAAAATTACTTTTATTACACAAATTAATAAAAGTACCGAAAATAAGAAGAAATGGTGAAAATTATATAATTTTCAACCTCAATAGAGATCATTAACATTATGTATGGTTACAATGGAAATAAGGCATTTACATGCTTAATTTGTGACATAAATTACTCATTCTCAATGGCTGCAGATTGCCAAAATAATCTAATGAGTGGAGCAGTATAGCTCCGTATTACACATCACAAAGTATTTACCAATATTGAAGAGTACATTCAACAGTTAAAATAATTATAAATCTATGATAACATAAACAATGGTTAGCACTGCAAAACAATGAGTCAATAAAACCTTTTTTCTAAAACATTTGTTTCAGTCAATAAGATTATGGGCGATTCAATGTTGCATATTTGTTGAAGAAATGAACCTGTCGTTGATGGGTCTTCAAGCTGCTCTTAGTGGTGAAACGCTTGCTGCAAATATTGCATTTATGCTGTCTTTCTCCCGTATGCCTTACGAGGTGATCTCGCATGTGGCCTATGTGTTGAGTCCTGTAGGAACATACTTTGCATGTAAACACACTGACTGAAGACCCTGCTTTAATTCCTTCGGTTCTTTCACGAAAAAACAGATCGCTGGCCGATGTATAGGAAAGCTCTGAAAGAGAAATGTTCAAAAATAAGTAAGGAAATAAATAAAAATGTAGGCATATGTAGTAGGAGAAATTCATCATAAGTTGTGGGGTTTTGAAGCGGCCTAAAAACCAGGCTGATTAAAATAAATGTACTAAATCAGGATTGCAGCATCCCCAGTTCATTCTTTTGCTGCCCCTAAATTTCAATCAGAGACATTGAATTGGATACATAATACATTGTATCACAGAAAGCTATAATGGATTATGTATCCACTTTAATACATAATAAATTGTATCTTCCAACGTTTCAAAACACTACATAGAGGGAAAAAAAAAGATCATTTCAGGAGCTTTTTTGACTTTCAGCAGGTATATAGACATGTAGAATATGATTGTGAAAAAGGCAAAATACATTTCAAAGACTAATCAGCTGAATTATTATTTTCAAAAGTTTTATTACACTAATTAATAAAATCATTGAACAGAAGAAGAAATGGTAACAATTATACAATATTCAACCTCAGTAGAGATTATTAAAATTATGTATAGTTACAATGGAAATTAGGCATTTACATGTTTAATTTGCACTATTAACAGGTTCGGGAGGAGCGCCATAACTGCCCTACGTGTCCAAGGACGTAAATATACGACAGCCAAAAATGTCTTTTAGTGCCTACTGTGGTTTATTTAGGACGCACTTTTAGAAGGAAATAGCATCTATCAGGTGATGCTACTTATCCACTTTTTTTTTCATTAGATTTTTCTGGTTCTTTTATATATATCTCTCTGACATCAGAACAGAGGGTATGTGAAGTATCTGAGAGATTTATTGGGTTTGCAGTAATGGAAACAGAAACACATGCAAGCAGTTCAAGAAAAGCAGGTGTGATGAGAAAGCAGGCGCTACTTATTCACTTTTTTTTTTCCTCAAAAGATTGCTCTGGTTCCTTTATATATATCTTTGACCTTAGAGAGGGGAATATCAAGTGTCTGAGATTTATTAGGCTGCAACACATGGTGAAGAGACAATTACTTCATTTTGAAAGTGTTAATAGTTTTGGTTCTGTTTTAAGGATGGGGCTTTTTATGGGAGACATTCTAACTTAGGTTTTACTTTAGTATTCATTTGGAAAAGATTGAAAAAAGCTTTAAAGGAGATGTGCACTTTGTTCAAAGCATAATAAAAGATGTGAAACTCGTTAGGAATGAAAGATGTGCAATGTCCGTCGCTGCATGGATCCCTGTTTTGAAATTTTTCATACCCCTTACAACATTAACTACTGCAATAATCCTCATTATTAACGTGTGTCATTATGTTAAGCAAGAAGATTTTTCATGTTTATTTCTAATTAGTATCAATTTTTAGTGTTTAATTTAGGTAGTTTCAGCTGTAGACAAATATAATAAATTTATATTTTTAATGTTAAATATCAGTTATTTTAATGATTTTTTTTTGGTTATGATTGAAAATATGTTATATATAATCTCATCTTTAAAAATGGTATCATTTCTATGAAAAGTGTACATTTTATATATTATGATGTAATGCGTAGTTTCCGAAATCGCGATTAGGCTTAGTGGGAGAAAATGCTCCGGCCCGTGAGTGCAGTTCGTGTTAACAGCTGCGGGCCCGTGAGTGCAGTTCGTGTTAACAGCTGCGGGCCCGTGAGTGCAGTTCGCGTTAACAGCTGCAGGCCCATGAGTGCAGTTCGTGTTAACAGCTGCCGGTCTGAGAGAGAGTTTTCTTCTGCGGGCTGCCGTCCCGAACGGGTTAATTACTCATTCTCAATGGCTGAAGATTGTTAGAGTAATTTAATAAGTGGAGTAGTGGATTTGTGGTGCATATCATAAAGTACTTGGCAGAATTGAAGAGTAACATAAAAAATAATCACAAAAATATTGATAACATAAATACTGGTTCTCATTTTTCAAAACTATCAGTCAATAAAACTTTTTATCTAAAATACTTGTTTCAGTCAATAAGATTATGGATGATGCAACATTGCATTTTTGTTGAAGAAATGGATCAGTCGTTGATGGGCAGTCAAGTTGCCCTTGGTTGAGAAATTCTTGTGGCAAATGTTGCATTTATGGGGCTTTTGTCCGGTATGCTTCACAATGTGATCTCGCATGTGGCCAATGCTTGGGCATCTGTAAGAACATACTTTGCACGTGAACACACTAATGGAGGACCCTGCTTTAAGTCCTTTGATTCTTTCCTGGAAGAACAGATCACTGGCTGATCTATAAGTATGCTCTAAAAGAGAAATATTCAAAAATAAATAAATTAAAAAATATAAATAAATTAAGACAAATTTAGAAGGGGAAGAAAAAACATTTAACGAAGAGTGAAACTTTTTGAAGTTGCCTGAAAATCAGGCTGATTTAAATGAATCTAATAAATGAGGATCGCATCATCGGTTCATGCTTTTGCGTTTTATAAATTTCCCACAGAATCATGAAGTTGGACACATAATATATTGTATCACAGAAATATATGTATCAGTCAAAACACTACACAAAAGGGAAAAAAAATCATTTCAGGATTTTTTTTTTTTTGATTTTCAGAAGATATGACTTGAATAATAAGCTTGTGACAAATTCAAAACAGACTGAAAAGACTGATCAGCAGAATTATTTCTGTATAAAATTACTTTTATTACACAAATTAATAAAAGCACCGAAAATAAGAAGAAATGGTGAAAATTATATAATTTTCAACCTCAATAGAGATCATTAACATTATGTATGGTTACAATGGAAATAAGGCATTTACATGCTTAATTTGTGACATAAATTACTCATTCTCAATGGCTGCAGATTGCCAAAATAATCTAATGAGTGGAGCAGTATAGCTCCGTATTACACATCACAAAGTATTTACCAATATTGAAGAGTACATTCAACAGTTAAAATAATTATAAATCTATGATAACATAAACAATGGTTAGCACTGCAAAACAATGAGTCAATAAAACCTTTTTTCTAAAACATTTGTTTCAGTCAATAAGATTATGGGCGATTCAATGTTGCATATTTGTTGAAGAAATGAACCTGTCGTTGATGGGTCTTCAAGCTGCTCTTGGTGGTGAAACGCTTGCTGCAAATATTGTATTTATGCTGTCTTTCTCCCGTATGCCTTACGAGGTGATCTCGCATGTGGCCTATGTGTTGAGTCCTGTAGGAACATACTTTGCATGTAAACACATTAACCGAGGACCCAGCTTCAAATCCTATGATTCTCCCCTGGAAGAACAGATCATTGGCCGATCTATAAGTGTGCTCTAAAAGAGAAATATTAAAAGTTAGTAAATAAATTTCAAAAAGTATAGACAAAGGTAGAAGGAGGGAAAAACATTCGTCAAAGATTGAAACTTTGTGGTAGCTTGAAAACCAGGCCGATTTTATCTACTAATGATAAAGACGACAGTGTGGATTTCTGTCTCTCTGCCACCTGTCAGGGGTGCCCACAGGGGGAGATTATGGTGCATGTTGGGACATCAAAATTTTTGGGGGGGATTTTTTAAAACTAATTTATTTATTTATTTAAATTATTTATTAATTTATTTTTTGTAATTAAAAATTTTTTTTATTACTTTTTTTTTTTTATTTATTTAGTGTGTGTGTGTGCTCGGAATGTCTGGAAGAAAAAAAAAGCAATCCTATTCTGCGCATACTTAGTACTTTTAAAAATTGAAAATATGCAAAAAAAAGTTATATTTATAATTTAAAAAAATATTTTTTAAATAAATAAATAATATTAAAAAAATAAATAATGTTTAAAAAAATAAAGAAATTATATTAAAAAAAATAAATGAAATAAAAACAAGGATAATTTTTTGGGGGGGGGGGGGGGATTTGCGCCATTGAGTTTGTGGGGCGGGGTGGGCACCCCTGCCACCTGTGTAGGGCCGGCAGGGGTGCCCATCTACTTCTTGGTTGAATTTCATAAAATTTGGCACAAATTAAGTTGTTGCACGGCAAAGAGCACCTCGCAGCATTTATTCCAAAATTCAATTTTGTTCCTTTTTTAATCTAATTGAAAGCTCCTTTTTCACATTAATTTGATAAAATAGGGAAGAAATACTTCACATAATTTTTCACATTTTATGCCATTCAAAAGCTTGAAATTTTCTGCTTAAAATGATGTTAATGCAAAGCTTCTAAAAGTATTATGATAACTGTAATAAATATTTTCAGAATCCCAGAATTTAAGGCTAACCTTGAACAAGCCATACCATTCTAAATGATTAAGCTTGAGGAATAAAAGCAAAAGTTGTGGTCGAATTAAACTTATTTTCTCACCAGCAACTAACTTTTGCTTTGGTATCACGATTACTCTTTTAGCTCCTTCGTTTGTTCTGTTTTTTCATGTTATATATATATTTTTAATTTTTAAATTTTACTTTACATTGTTTCAAGTCTTATTGGAATTGATCAAAATATTTTCCCTGTTAAATAAAAATGGATCTGATTTTATTTTCTTAGTTTCAATGAATAATATCGCTTGATTTATTCAGCTGTTTGCTTTTCATTTCAATGGAACTTATGTTTGTGACATGTTTTAGCTGCAGTGTAGAATGGAAAATTTACATGTGCTCACATAGCTTCTTTTTTCAGCTTCATTGCACGAGCACAGCCATGCTGGGAGAGCTAGTAATGAATATAATAGACCAGCATGTCTGCCACCTTGTCTAGTGGTCAGCAACGTCTGACCGTGATGCGGTGGCCCCGAGTTCGAGTCCCGGCTGGGGCATGGGCGTACTTTCTCTCTATCATGTCACTGTCCTTTCTGTGTGCGAAAGTGTGTTATGAATGGATGCCTACCCTATGAACGGGTCCTTATGGCATGTGTGTTGAGCTAAAATCAGTCTTCCACCTAAATGGTGCTCGTAAAAACGGAAGCCATATCTTTCCTGCCTTAAATCGAGCAGATTTCATCTACTTGGGTTTGGATACCCGAGTGGTATTAGAAACAACAACAACAACAATAGATCAGCATGACATCATCAATTCATGCTTTTGCATATTATACATTTCTCTCAGAGACGTCAAGTTGCATACACTATATATACAGTAATGAAGAAAGATGTTTACCATTCAAAACACCACACAGAAGAAAAAAAAAGTGCATTTCAGGAGCTTTTTTGATTTTCAGAAGGTATATAGACTTGCAGAATATGCCTGTAGCTAAATGCAAAATAAATTTCAGACACTAATGAACTGAATTATTACTTTAAAAAATTGATTTTATTACACAAATTAATAAAAGTACTGAAAAGAAGAGGAAATGGTAAGAATAGAGCAATATTCATTTTCAGTAGAGATTATAAGCATTACGTATGGTTACAATGGAAGAAAGTCATTTACATGTTAAATTTGTGACATTAGCTACTTATTTTGAATGGCTGCGGATTTTCAGAGTAATCTAATGAGTGGAGTGGTACAACTTAGTATAACACATCACAAAGTATTTACCAATATTGAAGAGTACATTCAACAGTTAAATATTTATAAATCTATGATAACATAAACACTGGTTAGCATTTTAAAACAATGAGTCAATATAACCTTTTTTTTGAAACATTTGTTTTAGTCAATAAGATTATGGGCGATTCAATGTTGCATATTTGTTGAAGAAATGAACCTGTCGTTGATGGGCAGTCAGGTTGCTCTTGGTCGAGAAATTCTTGCTGCAAATGTTACATTTATGCGGCTTCTCTCCTGTATGCTTCACGAGATGATCTCGCATGGGTCCAATGCTTGAAGTCTTGTACGAGCATACTTTGCATGTAAACACATTAACCGAGGACCCAACTTTAAGTCCTTTGATTCTCCTCTGAAAGAACAGATCATTGGCCGATCTATAAGTGTGCTCTAAAAGAGAAATATTCAAAAATTAGTAAATAAATTTCAAAAATTGTAGACAAAGGTAGAAGGAGGGGAAAACATTCCTCAAAAGTTGAAACTTTGTGGTAGCCTGAAAACCAGGCCGATTTTATCTACTAATGATAACGCGGAAGTGTGGATTTCTGTCTTTCTTTCTTTCTGACTCCCTGCCACCTGTGTAGGTCCGAGACTCTTTGCTTGCGTTTCATGAAGCTTGACACAAAATTAGGTTGTTGCACGGCAAAGAGCACCTTGCAGCATTTATTCCAAAATTCGATTTTGTTCTTTTTTTTAATCTAATTGAAAACTCCTTTTTCACATTAATTTGACAAAATAGGGAAGAAATACTTCACATAATTTTTCAAATTTTATGCCATTCAAAAGCTTGAAATTTTATGCTTAAAATGAGATTTATGCAAAGCTTCTACAAGTGCAAGGTGACCCAGGAGTCACTTTACTTTACATTTTGAAAATTAAATAACTTTTTCTTAAATGACTGTATTTAATTAATTCTCTTTTATTACAAAGCTTAGTGACAAAAGATAATGTCTCTTAAATAGCCTCCATTCTCGTCTTCACGAAGTCGAGCTCTTTCTAAGCTATTCTCCATGACACTTCTTAACATCTGAGGTTGTAGGGAAAGAATTTCCTGTGGTATGTTTGCCTTAAGTTCTTGAATAGTTCAGGGCTTATTTGCATACGCGTCACTAAGTTCCTTATTGCAGGCCTGCTAGGGGGATGTCGAACATTAAAATGGCGCATATACGATCTTTGCGTTGCAACAATTGACCGTCAATTTTCAAAGTAAAATCTAATTATCTTCACTCGTTGTTCTGTTGTAAACTTATCCATGCCAAAAATTTCGAGGGATTATATTTTTTAATTCTAAAAAGAGAAAAAGAAATATATTAATAGAAAAAATTATTTAATTTTCAAAATGTAAAGTGACTTCTGGGCCACCCTGTATTATGACAGCTGTAATAAATGTTTTCAGAATCCCAGAATTCAAGGCTAACCTTGAATAATCCATACCATTCTAAATGATTAAGCTTGAGGAATAAAAGCAAAAGTTGTGGTGGAATTAAATTTATTTTCTCACCAGAAACTAACTTTTGCTTTGGTATCACGATTACTCTTTCAGCTCCTTTGTTTGTTCTGTTTTTTCATGTTATATATATTTTTTTAATTTTTACATTTTATTTTACATTGTTGCAAGTCTTATCTTAATTGATCAAATATTTTCACTGTTAAATAAAAATGGTCTAATTTTATTTTCATGTTATATATATATTTTTAATTTTTTAATTTTACTTTACATTGTTTCAAGTCTTATTGGAATTGATCAAAATATTTTCCCTGTTAAATAAAAATGGATCTGATTTTATTTTCTTAGTTTCAATGAATAATATTGCTTGATTTATTCAGCTGTTTGCTTTTCATTTCAATGGAACTTATGTTTGTGACATGTTTTGGCTGCAGTGTACAATAGAAAATTTACATGTGCTCACATAGCTCCTTTTTTCAGCTTTATTGCACGAGCACAGCCATGCTGAGAGAGCTAGTAATGAATGTAATAGATCAGCATGACATCACCCATTCATGCTTTTGCATTTTATACATTTCTCTCAGAGACGTCAAGTTGAATACATTATATATACAGTAATGAAGAATTACCATACATAATTTACCATTAAAAACACCACACAGAAGAAAAAAAAGTGCATTTCAGGAGCGTTATATAGACTTGCAGAATATGCCTGTAGCAAAATGCAAAATAAATTTCAAAGACTAATGAACTGAATTATTACTTTAAAAAATTGATTTTATTACACAAATTAATAAAAGTACTGAAAAGAAGAGGAAATGGTAAGAATAGAGCAATATTCATTTTTAGTAGAGATTATAAGCATTACGTATGGTTACCATGGAAGAAAGTCATTTACATGTTAAATTTGTGACATTAGCTACTTATTTTGAATGGCTGCGGATTGTCAGAGTAATCTAATGAGTGGAGTAGTAGCTTTGTATCATATATCAGAAAGCATTTAGCAATATTGAAGAGTACACTTAACATTGAAAGTCATTACAAAAATTACGATAGCACAAACACTGGTTCATTTCTACACTATGAGTCAACATCAGTTACTCTCAAATACTCGTTTCAGTCAATGATATTATGAACGATTCAATTTGGCATATTTTCTGGAGAAATGAACCCCTCGTTGATGGGCAGTCAGGTTGCTCTTGGTCGAGAAACTCTTGCCGCAAACGTTACATTTGTGGGGCTTTTCTCCTGTATGCTTCACGACGTGCTCTCGAATCCGGCTGGTCTTTGGAGACTTGTAGGGACACAATTTGCATGCGAACACATTAACATAGGACCCTGCTTTAAGTCCTTCGATTTTTTCCTGGAAGAACAGGTCACTGGACGATCCGTGAGTATACTCTATAAGAGAAATTTTGAAAATAAGAAAATAAATTTAGAAAAATGTAAACACATTTAATAAGGAAAAAAAGCATTCATCAAAGGTTGACATTTTTTAAAATGGCCTGGTAAAGCCAGGCCATTAAGCCTATTATATCATCTAGCCTATTATATTATATAGGCATATTATATAGCCTACTATATTATATAGCCTATTATATTATATAGCCTACTATATTATATAGCCTACTATATTATATAGCCTATTATATTATATAGCCTATTATATTATATTAAGCCTATCACATTTAGCCTGCCAGCTGGCTGAGCCATCTTTTAACTAGTGGCAAATGCATGATTATTCAAGGCTGTGTTGCACATCTGCAACGTCTTTTGTGATTCAATTGCTAGATTATTGAATTTTTGTAAACAATTCGTGTAATTTGCACAGTGAAAGAATTTTAAAAGATACAAAAACCAATGTTAATGCATAGAATGAGTAATAAAATGAATTCCAAAAGATCATGTTAGGTATTAGGAAATCTTTAGATGCAACAAATTGTAAGTATAACAAGTCAAGAAAACGAAATATTTCCTTTAAATTATTTTTATTTTTCATAATAATAAAATCACTAAAACCAACAATGATAGGGCCACTCCATGAATAATCTTTAAATTAGTTCTAAAAAAACTAAAAAATATGCTTATATGTAAAACAGTAATATAGTTTATATAATATAGTTTAGCCCATTATATTAAATATATTACTTTTATATTTGCAAAGAACATAAATTTCATCTTTTATTCAGAGTTACATACAAAGAACTGAAACAATTGAACACATCAACGTGTAATAATATAGTTTAGCCTTCAGTATTAATAATAGTATTAAATACATTACTTTTATGTTTGTAAAGAACATGCATTTTATATTTTATTCAGAGTTATTCAGAGTTATTCAGATTTATTCATACACACATACAAACCCACAAGTGAAACCACAGGGGTCAATCTAGAGAGAAATTAGGTCCGTTAAAGGACCCTTCATAAAATTGAAGTCACTTAAAAAGGAACCCTTCACAAAATTTAGTTTCCCAAAAAGGGACTCTTCATAAAATTCAAAAACTCAAAAAGGGATCCTTCACAAAATTCAGTCACTCAAAAATGGACCTTTCACAAAAATCCCACACTCGAAAACAGACTCTTCACAGAAATCAGAGTTTAAAGAATGATCGGGAATACTTCTTGCAGTAACTATTTTTCACAAAATTGCAAAAACAGGACCTTGGTCAAATATCCTGGATTGACCCCTGAACCAATCAAAGTGTATTAAAAAATGAGCATATTGTCCCCATAGATGACAGCTCATGAAAAAAAAAATTAATTAAAAAAGGGATAAGCAAATTTTGTTGCTTAAAATATCAAAAAGGTATGAGTGATTCCTTAAGCAAAAAGCTTTGTTCATCCCTTTTTACTTTCTTCTATATCTAATATATAGAAGAAAGTATTGGTTTCGTGAAAATTTTCGAATGTCGAATTTTGACGGATTTGCACGTTTTGAGGTGCGCTGAGTCCATTTCGACCATTTTTAGAAAATGTCTGTCTGTCTGTCTGTCTGTGTGTGTGTGAGTCTGTATGTGTGTGACCAGTTTTTGTGGCCGCGCTAGAGCAAAAACTACTGAATGAAATCGAACAAAAATTTTTGCACATATGTACCACTATGTGAACTGGTGCACCTGACTTTTTTTAGCGAATTCCTCCAAGGGGGGTGGAGCAATCGCACGTGTTCTGCGCGGGGGTGATTGCTATATCTCAGGAAGTAACCGGCGGAATCAAACGAAAATTGGTCCATAGATAGACCCTACTGAGTACAGGTGCTGATTCAATTTGTTTGTCAATATCTCCAAGGGGGGTGGAGCAATCGCACGTGTTCTGCGCAGGGGTGATTGCTATATCTCAGGAAGTAACCGGCGGAATCAAACGAAAATTGGTCCATAGGTAGACCCTACTGAGTACAGGTGCTGATTCAATTTGTTTGTCAATATCTTGAAGGGGGGTGGAGCAATCGCACGTGTTCTGCGCGGGGGTGACTGCTATATCTCAGGAAGTAACCGGCGGAATCAAACGAAAATTAGTCCATAGGTAGACCCTATTGAGTACAGGTGCTGATTCAATTTCTGTGTCAATATCTCAAAGGGGGTGGAGCAATCAAAAGTGCTTATTTTGTCACTGCACCTACTGTATCTCGGGAAATATTGCTGCGATTTGAATGAAATTTGGAATAACACTAACCCAATATGGAAGCAAGCATCGATTAAATTTTGGCGCCAATCGCCCCAGGGGGAGGGTGGGGTGATTTTTGCGCTTAGTCAACAATGCGAAAAATTACTTCATTAAAAAATCGCTTTCACGCTATTTAATTATCAAAACAGCTGAAAACTTTCAATGATTTGAAATTTTTAACTGTTGCCAATTTCTTTTTACTAACAAACAAAATGTTTGCAATTTATCTAAACAAGGCTTTTGCAATGATTTCCAATTTCGCTCATTGATTCTGCATTTGCAGGGTTATTACGATAATTGGGAAATTGGCGCTGTCTCCAACTACTCGGGCGAGTACGTATTTTATTTTGTAACCGGAATTCATAAGATAGATATAGAAGAAAGTTTCGTGACGGCCACGACAGCTAGTTTAAATTATTATTTGAACTATATAAGTTGTCACATGCAGTACAATTTCACCGAAATGGACATGATAGAAAATATGAAGATTTTAAACTTCAGAACAGATATATGTTTGAAAGGGAAGTAAAAAAATTTATACTTTGAGTTGGCAACATAAATTACTTTATCCCAAATACATTCAAAGTGGCATGGTTAACCTTTAGGAACCGGGTGGTACACATGTTGTACCATAAGTCTTTTTTCTTTAGAGGACGGGGTTGAAATTTTCACTCGAACCCTTTGGAGCCGGGGATTTTTTAAAGGTTTCATACGTCTGGTACGGCAGTATATACCTTTTCCCTGTGGCAGAATTTTTTTCAGCTTCCTGCGACAAATTTTCTAGAACAAATTTCTTTCTGCACCACTAGAATACTCTTCAATAAATATGCAACTCTCTTACAATTAGTTTACACAAAGGTGTTTTTATATTTATAAAAATGTTAACATTAATACTACAGATTCATAGGTTTTTTTCTGGTGGCTGTTTTATATATTTTTTTCTCGCCTTTTTTATCCTCTCAACCGCAAAAATCTTTCTGCACAGTCTCCCTGATTCTGCGACTATGTCGCGGTGTCGGCAGCTTTCTGCCACAGGGTGCCTTCTGTTTTCAATGGTAAAGGAATCTGTGGTTCAACTGTCATACTACCTGGGTCGAAAGAAAAATTTCTATATAAACAGCCCAGAATCCAAAAGGTTAATCAAATGACTAGGGCAGTTCAGGAAGGATATTTCTCGGATGTGTGCACAACTGCAGTACACATTATAGAACTTAGTAACTCCGAAAAGTACAACCAATGGGACCTTGATGGCTCAGAGGTAGAAGTTTCGCCTCAAAAGCAAGAGGCTGCAGGTTCGATTCCAGCCTGTGCCTTGGGTGTTACTTCCTCTCTTTGCGGTGTACTGCCGTGCTAAGCGCAAAAGTCGTATGTGCAGTCGAGCTCAAACTGAGATAAAACTCTTTAAAGTTTTGCGCTACCATGTATCAGATTCAGATGAAACTTTTTCAAAAAATTTTTTTAATATTTCCCGTTCTCAAATGACCATATAGTTTTATATTTAGGTAAAATATGTCACAAAGAGCAACCTGCCCAAGTAGCATCAACTCATCGGATTTTGCTCGGCCGATCATCGAACTCCACATAAACTGATCCCGTAACGCACGATGACATCGTTCCGATCAGTATCCGAGCACGGTTTTAGATGAGCTACTTTTCATCGGAAAGCGATATTCTTCCGATCAACTTTCCCGATGAAAATAAGCTGAGCTATATTCCATCGGAAAACGATATCCTTCCGATCAAGTCTCCCGATGAAATGCATCGGCACGGGACTGTTCTGCTCGTAAGTTGCTCCAAATCTCATCGTATTTCGAGCAAAACTCATCGGATTTTGCTGCTCGGATTCTGTTTGGCCGATGAGACATGTTGGATCATCGGCCGATGAGAATTTCATCGGGTTTCGATGAATGGCCGATAAGATGATGCTGCTAGGGTGGTGGCAATAACTCCATTTTGTTAAAAAGTTCAGATGCAACTTTTGTGCTCAGCACGGCAGTGTAAATTTTTCTTGTGCTGTCTTGTGTTTTAATTAAGAAGTCCAACCTCTCTCGAGACAAGGGCACCCACTCTTTCCGTAGTATTTCTTTTAAACTATGCACACAACAACAAACAAACAACAACAGTACAATTAACATTTGAAAATAGCAAACTACAGCAACATTAACAATGGTTCTTATCTTGTAACATTGGAGCAATAAAACTTTCAATCCGAAATACTTGTTTCAGTCTGCGAACATTTTTGACAAACAGATAGGTTCTTCCTTTTTGAAAAATTCTTGTAGCAAACGTTTCATTTACGTGGCTTCCTTAATATGCTTCCCTATGTGCTCTCTCATGTTATCCTTGATCAGACACTTGTAGGAACACAGCTTGCACATGAACACATCAACAGATGACCCTTTTCTGAGTCCTTTGATTCTTTGCTGGAGGTACAGTTCGTTGACCGATCCATAAACAAGCACTGTAAGGGAAATGACAATTAGAAAAAAGAAAAAAAAAAATCTTGTACCAAAGGCCAAATTTATATAACCTAAGATGATAAATTAGGATTGTTTTTTGGTTCTTACGAAAAATTTCATAAATTTGTTCCAAGGACATTATGTTGGTACCAGGGGTGCCCATCCCCCCCCAAGCTCAATGGCGCAAACTCCCCCCCCAAAAATTTTCACAACCCTATTGTGATTTTTATCCCTCTTTTTTATTTTATTAATTTTTTAATAATATTTATTGATTTTTTTTAATATTATTTATTTATATTTTTTAATATTTTTATTTTTTTTTGTTTAATTAAAACTATTATTTTTTTTACATTCTTAATATTTTTAAAGTACTAATTATGCGCAGAATAGAATCGCTTTTTTCCCCCTTTCAGAGATTCCACGCACAAACACAAAATAAATAAATAAATAATAATAACGAAATAACTTAGGTTAAAAAAAATAAATTAACGAATAATTTACATTAAAAAATCAGTAAATATTTTAATTTAAAAAATAAATTAATAAATAATTTAAAGAAATTAATAAATTAGTTTAAAAAAATCCCCCCCAAAAATTTTGAGTTGCACCATAACTCCCCACCCCCCTGTGGGCACCCCTGGTTGGTACATAATATAGTGTATAAAGCAGTAAGAAACCGCCCCTAAGTTAGGGCTAAGGCAGGGGCCGCGCTAAGCGTTCGCCACCTCGCCAAATGCTATAAAATAGAAAATTCGGCGAAAAAAATTCTGATTTGGCTAAAGTATTGGCGAATGGAATATTGTCAGAAATTTTCACTTGGGGGAAAAATACACTTATTACATTAAAAAAACAAACAATTAAAATTCTTTGATTAAAACTCTCGAAGTTTGGCTAAGACTTTTGAAATTTGGCTTATATACTGGCTAACAACTTAAAATCCTTAGCGCGGTCCCTGCTAAGGCAGAAACATGCAATACACCACCAACTCGTTCATTCCATTCATGGACTGCAGTTTCGTGCTTTTTACCAGTTTTTTTTTTGGCTCTCTTTGCTCTATCTGAAGATTTCTCCCCGCAGCTCGTTTAATTCCTATTCCACGATGACGAGTGCCAAAAAGCACGAAACTGCAATCCATGGATGGAATAAACTAATTGCTGGTGTATTGTATAATATCGTACCCTTGCTACAAAAATGCCACAACTAAAAAGCTGTAATTTTTGAGTTATGACCGTCATTAGACGTAGTTTACAAGTCTCTACCAATCTTCAAACGAGCCAGAAGTTGCATTGAAAAATCAGCCGCCAGAGGGCAGTTATGGCGTTTTGTTGTTATCAAGATGCATAAGACCCCTTCCACTGAAATGCCACATCTTGAGTTGTCGTCCAGCCGTCGTAGAGTAACGTGCGTAACTAACAATCATAGTTTGAGATGTATCGGTCTTCATATTGACAAATTCAAAAATACTAAAATGTGCCTAGTCAGCCAGGGAACAGTTTTTTACAATTCCTGGAAAACTTAAGTTGTGGCACTTTTGTAGCAAGGGTGCGATACAGTGTGTTCGAGAAAGATATTTATCATTCAAAGCAATAGTGAAAACGTTTTGCCGACGAAATGAAATGCAATATGCTATAAAAGAATGAAGAAATCTGAAATTTTTTTTTAACAATACATACCTCCGATGTAGCTGTACGTGAGCTCCATTAGCAGAGAATGTCAAGTATGTATTTTATTTCTCTCCGAGTGCTTTGTAACATTTGCGGCTTTACTGTGATGATTCTAAATTGTATCCTTTCCTTCAAAAATAGAAATATCAGAAACAAGTAACAAGAGTGCAAAAATATTGTTTTTCCATTAACACATACTTGCTGAAAATATCGCTCCAAGAGAGACAATTCTGGTTAGAACTGAATTTTAAAGCTTTCTACCGTTCTTGTATCTTCCACACACCAATGCTGCAGTCTATCAGGATTGTTATACCGTATTACCCCGCATTAGCCGGCATGCCGCAAAATTCAGGGGTCACCAGATTTTCAGTAACCATTGCCTGGTCCTTTGTGGCATGCCGGAAAAACCGAGGTAAGAAAAAAAAATGATTTAATATTACAATAATAAATGTATCTTCAACTTAAGTATATGTTATAAAATATCATCTTATAAACAGTTTAACTTTGAAAATATTAATTAATAATACCATTTGTGCTGTGACGGTAAAAATTTCAATGAATTATTTTATAAAAATTAAATTAAAACTAAACTAACATTTGTAGTCCTAAAATTTAAATATTTCAGTTGCACAAAGAATTTACTACAGCTATTCAATAAATAAAAAATAAACGTTCCTCTCTAAAAGGAAATAAAAATAATTTATTAAAACAAGTTATGAACGAATTGCTGTGACAATGATTGCTTTTTAATCTATTATTTAATTGGCATATAACTAGATTCGTAACTAATGAACCATCATTAATAACAAACAAATATTAATTTTATTATTGGTTTGATTTCGAAAAAGAGGTTAATTTCGAGAGATTTATTTTTTTTCTCCTCAAAGTGGTTTGCTTCTTGATTGGAACTGAACTGAGAATTTTGTTGGAAAATGAATCTCGAATTTCCCGGCATGCTGGTCAACCTCTTTTTTCCCGCCATGATGCCGGCTAATGCGGGGTAATACGGTACTTGGTTACTTTAAAATAGGAGCATCAAGTTTAGAAATTGTGCGTCGTCTCCATGGAAACCGCATGAAAGAAAACAGCTCCACTCTTTTTTTTAACCACTGCTGTTGAGGCATTTCATTCATTTTATGTTTCTCGAATTAGGCTTATCCTTGTATGTATATTCTCTTGTATCAGTTATTTCTAAACGTTTTCTAACAAATCTAGTCATACATTAATACAGCAAAAATTTCTAAGAAAATGTTGCACTTTATTAACGCTGATTTTTCAATAGAATAATAGTTTATGCACAAAGCAATTTTAACCGTTTGCATTTAACCACTGTTGCAAAAGCTAAGTGGGGAAAAAGTCAACAGGGCCGTAACTATGACAACCATCAGGGAATAAGTGCATTACTTTTTAAAAAAAAACTACTGTAAAATCCTGAAAGTAACCCCACTCCTTTTCAAAACCAAACAGACACATTTCAGGAGGGCGGGGTTATAATCCAGATTTAAGATTAAGTATATTTGGGATTTAAGATACATTTCCATTTAGACGAATAATGGGGGGGGGGGGGGGTACTTTCGGGATTTTACGGTAGTTATGCGCAGAATATTATCGATTTTTTTCCCTTCCAGGCACTTCAGGCACACAAAATAAATAAATAAATAAATAAATAATAATAAAGAAATAATTTAAATAAAAAATAACTAATGAATAATTTTAAAAAATAAAAAAATAGTTTACAAAAATCCCCCCCCCCCCAATTTTGATGGCACAACTTTAGCTATTATCCCCTTACCCCCCCCCCCCCCCCCCGTGGGCACCCCTGATCAGTATTAACAATCAAATGTAAAGTGGCTGTTATTGGTTAAGCATCTTATTGTCAAAATCAGCAGCTGAAGAGTTAAATACCAAATGCAACAGGTAGAGAAATAAGATTCTTGACTAAGCACTGTACTTTGACTGACAGGAGCAACAGCCAAGCAATAAATAATTCACCATGGCAATGAATTATCTAAACATAAATGTTTAATACATGAGGACATTTATTGTTAAGCAACTAATTTTAGTGGTAGACATATTTATAAAATAAGAAAAATACATTCAACCTTGAACAAACCAGTTAAACATCTTTTTGAAACTTCTTGTTAAGATCAATCAGGTTTTACATGTTTTATAAAAACTTGAGTAAAATATATTTAAAACAACGTTAAATGTTTAAATTGCAATGAGAATGATAGACATATGTTTTGAGTCAACAAGATTTTTTTTATGAGGGAAAACACAACTCATGGATGAAATAAATTGAAGCTGTATAACAGTCATGTCTCCCACTCTAATAACAATTTGCGCAATTAAAAAAGAATTTCAATCAAACTCAATAGCATTCAAAATAAGTTTCATTTTTCATTCCATTTCAACAGTTACAATAAATTGAAAACATACACAAAACTAGTTTTACTAGTATTTGTTCAAATAAAAGTTCACTGAATATACATAATTAAATCTAACTTTTTGTCAAAAATAAAAAGGCAAGTAAAAAAAGATTTCAATTAAATTGCACTAAAAAGTTTTTAAAATGTTAAGCTGCAAGGCATTAAAAACTTGATAACAGTATTTAGAAGCTTTCCCCTCTTAATAAATTCTTAGATAAGGGGAATCACGTTAAATGCACTTCATTTCTTCAAATATTCTCAATGTTATTTTACATTAATCAAAACTAAAAACAATGAAAGAAACAGAACACAAAAAGCTTGCACTTAACGTTTAAATAAATAGAGCATTACTAAAATTTTTTCTTTACCTGGTTCAGAAATTATCCCTACTTATAAACTTGCAATTGCTACCAATCAAGAATTCTAATCAAAAAAGAATAATCAACAATTGCTAAAAACCGTGAAAACAGCAGAATTTTTGTTTTAGAAAAGGATATGGTTAAATTTTGGGGTAGAGTATGGTTGATTTTAGTCCTTTTTTCGTGTTGAAAACGAAAGTTTTTTTTTTTTTCCTTTTTTGCAAAAAGGGGAGGGGAGCGGAGTAGATCTCCAAATATCATTATTAGACACCTTCCGGCCTTAAACAAACCCTGCCTCTCTATCTGTGGCAAATGCAGGAGAATTTTTCAAGGGGAGGGGGTAGAGGGTCAAAAGTTTTATTCTCTAATTATACTTCAATGCATTGCCAAACATATTCTCTTGATTTTATCGATTGTTGTCAAAAAAAAGTAAAAAAAAAATGTATGCAATAAATAATTAGCATGAATCGATAAATTACTTATAAAAATAATTATTCAAATAAGTTGCCAAATTAATTGAATTAAAAAACACATAGGATTGTAATAAATTGAAAAACATTCAGGAGCGATTGGGGAGGGGTCTGGATCCCACTTCCCTTGTGTGGACCACTGCTCTTCATTGTAGTTTTGCCTTTGTAGATAACTTTCTCCAGGTTAGAGACAGAGGAAGAGAGAGTAAAAAAGAGTGAGAAAGGGGGGGGGGGGAGGAGGTTATTTTACTTAAAAATGAGGACAAACTTTTTGATCTCTAAACTTCAGCTCTATAGAGATAAAAAACATACAATAAACTCTCGAAAACTCGCAGAATAGGGGGACACAGTAACCGCGGACAAGCGAATACCAAGGATAATTGAACAACAGGTAAAAAACAATAATAATGTACACAATAGCTAAAAAGTCAATAACCCAACTTATACGTTTAAATTATAATTAAAAATAACAACGTTGAATTTGAAAGTATCTTGAAAAGCTAAAAACCATCATTAACGCACTTTCTTTTTTTTTTGCATTCAGTAAATTATGATCGTAAAAAAAGAAAACTAAACTGTGAAAGACCAGCAGACAATCCGAACTGCGGATAATCCAACCGCCGATAATCGGGAATTTACTGTATATATTTAAATTTAAAAAAAACAATGCTAAAGTTCCTAAAATTCGATCACTAAAAAATACAATATGAAAAAGCATATAATGGCTGATATTTGTATTAAAGAAAAAAACAAGATTCAACTTTCTAATTCTAAAATCAAAACAAAAAAAAAAAAAAACTAAACAAAAACTATTGAAAAAATATACATTCTAACACCTTCACTCACTCCAAGGTCCCCTGTACCGACCACAACTCGTGGTTTAACCTTGGATTAGGACCTTGAAGAGCGTTCTGTTCTTTTTGAACCAGACCAAGGGCCGAGCAAACCTTTGGCCCAGCACCCCCAGAGGTATTGTTTCACTTAGAGGACTTTGATACCACGACATTTTTAACGTCCTCCAGCCACCATTACTTAAGACAGTGGATCTTTGACCGGCTGGGATCGAACACGGATCCCTCCGGACACGAGTCCGACACCTTACTGATCGGGCTGCCACGGCCCAGACATTCTAACATTGGTTCATATCCCATGAAATATTATCACCGACAGAAACCAGTTTTGAATAACTGATTCATTTGAAGATTCCAGTCAATCAGTTGCAATGCTTCAGTCTACCAAAACAACGGTGGTTTACGAGGAGTTTTTCACTTGCAAAAATGCCTTCACAAGCAACACATTTCTGTAGTTTCCCTCTCAGGTGCCTCACTTGGTGATTTTGCATCAGGCTTGCAATTGAACACTTGTATGGGCATTCTTTGCACATGAAAACATGGACTACTGACCCATCTTTAAGTCTCATTCTTTGATGAAAGTACAGCTCACGAGTGGCGCCATAAATATCCACTATAAGAGAAATATGGAATTAATAAAATAGTTAATAGACAGAAACAATTTAACAAAAAATAATCAAAAATATGCTTTAAAAAAACTAAAAAATATGCTTTCAGAGTTAATCAAACGAACTGAGAAATTTTTAAAATAAAAGTCACATTCTTTACAAATATAAAATATACTCAATACTATCATTAATACTAAAGGTTAAAATATATTTCATGATTCCCTAACTGATTTCCTTTTGATTTTTTCAGCCATCAGATTTATGACGCTATCCAACACGCTGATAACGATAGCATCTCTGAAAATAAATAGGCCTTCTTAATGTTTTCTATTTTCATTCCTTGTACTCAGAACATTTGCAACTTTAAATTATGCTCTTTTAATCACATATATCATTATAAAAAATAATTTTAAAATATAGTTTAAAAAACTAAAAAATATGCTTTTAAAAATAATCAAAATGTTTCACATGATACTCTGATTTCCCTCTAATTTTCAAAACTATTGAATATCCGCTAAGTTTAAATGCACTTATAATACATCAACATGTAATATAGTTAAGCCTTTAGTATTAATAATAGTATTAAATGTATTACTTTTATCTTTGTAAAAAGCATGCATTTTATACTTTATTTAGAGTTACATACAAACAAACTCACATGTGAAATAAAAGTCTATTAATAAGCAATCTAGTCCAGATTAACCAGTGAATAAGTACTTAAAGTGAAGAATACCTCGTGTAATTTCTTGGAAAAAATAAATTTTTAAAAAATATTTTTCTTTGATGAACTGGCAGTAGTAACTTATCACTTCACATTTCTAAAACGAAAACCACTAGAAAATGCATGGTTTGTCTTCTGTCTATTTTGTTCATTCACAGGGTTGGAGCACATTTTTTTCCATTTCAACCCCCTCCCCCCTCAAAAAAAAAAAAAAAAAAAAAAAAAAAACCTGATGCAGAGTTAAAAAATTCTCGCATTTTTTTTTATAAATGGTTACACACATCTAAAGTGTTTTTCTTGTCAAGTAACAAATGCTAATTTTTAACTATGATACGAATTTTCGGAAATGAAATTTCCCTTAAGTGTTCATTCACTGATCGGCCTACCTGACAACATAAAATAAATTTTTTTGAGAATGAACAAAAACCAATTTACTATTTTTAAAAGGCTCAAATTCAAAGCTAATTTGAGCTAAACTCTGGCTTCAATTAGGCAACTTGTTTGGAGAGATACAACCACATACACACTAAAACCAGTTCAAGTTGACCACTTGTGGAGCATTATTTTATTGGTCAAGTAAGCAATGTTGATACAGTAACCTTTCGTTATATGGCGCTTGTCGGAAGACATGTAAAAAGCTCGATATTGAAGAAAGCAGGATATAACTGAGGTCAAAAAATAATTATTCATTTAGTGTACAAATTAATGACACGTGCACATTCAAAATATTGGTTTATCATACTGGGAAAATTTTTTAGATAAAAGCAAAAGAAAATTTACTTAATAATTGTTCATTTAAAATAAAAAGGAAAGGACAAAAATAATTTTGAATATTTTCATTGTTTTATGGTGGAATACTAAACAAAAGTTGTGGCTTGAACCGCAACGAATTCAGCTGTAGAGAAAACATAGTAGGTTTGGTCATTGTTTAAAATAGAAGAAAATACTTTTCTTTTAAAAAACACTTTTCTCAAGGATGTCAAATGCAAACTAGTATTTAAAAAACACATGTGATTTTTAGGGAGGCAAATGAAAAGAGCAGATAATCCGAATGAGCAATGTATGAGATACAATGTAACGAAAGGTTGCTGTATATATGATATAGGATTAATTCTGTACCTGTCAAAAGCAGTCAACTTGGACAAGTGATCAACTTACAAGGGCTGCCAACTTTACAAGTTTTACTCATGCGAAAAGAAAAATGTTTCTCAAAAATTGTGTTTGAAAAGTTATTTATCATCAATGATTAATGGAAAGCAAGAAATTGCTTAAATTTAAAATTTAATAACTTGGTCCACAGCATTTTACATAAATAGTTGAAATGTTAAACATAAAAAGTTCTTTATTTCAAACTTCAAGTAAATATTAAATGGTGTTAGTTATATTGGTAAAATAAGATATTTTTTAAAAAAGCTTCATAGCAACTAATGAACAATAGCAATAGTACACTTTTTGTCTTTGTATGCATTACTTTAACGTTTAATCATGATTCAAACATACATATTTAGCAAAATACAACTTCAGAAATATAAAGAACAGCATACATTAAATTTTTTTCAACAATAACACTTATTACATATGCAATAAAATGATACATTGAAAAACTGAAAAACTTTCAATTATATCCAAGTTATACAAGACAACAGGGGGAAACTTTCAACCATTGCAGAATTTACAGAAATATGTTTAAGAAATCACTTTCAATACAAAAAAAGAAGTTTTTACAAGGGTTATTTCATTCATTTTTAGTAGGGAAATCAGGAGCATTTTAAATTTTAAGTCCAAATGAAAAAAAGTAAAAATAGTGAAATACAGAAACTCAAATGAACCCTTTATTTCAAAAACTAGCTAAAGGACAAGCTCTAAAAGTTTGATAAAACATTCTTACCTGAGATATTATCATTATTTATTTATTGTTTTAGTAAGGATTGTAATATTTTGAATTTAAATGTTTATATGTTTAGACAAACTTCTTTCAGTAATAATTTGTGTGTTTTAATCGTGATTGAATAAATTACTGGGATGACACAAATCTTTTCTTTGCATCAGAATTTTTTCAGTTTGACTGGTTTTTGAAAAAAAAAAAAAAAGATTCGATTATGAAACCCTAAGAAGAAACTATATGAATGGATTTTTTTGTCATAAACCAATGATTTAGAAATTAAAAAAGAAAAAATAAAGCATTCAAAGTTTTTAAATTACTTGCATATATACATATATAGCATGAAGTTATTTATGCATTAAAAATGAATTTAGTTTTTACTGCACTTGACACAAAATAGAAATAATAATAATGATAATAAATACATAATTTATCTAATATGCTGAAAAGTAATCTACTCAAAGTTATGAATTAATATGATAATAATATCAAAATCTTCAAAGTAAAATAAGCATCATAGGTAAATATTTTAAAGAGCTAATTTGAAACTGTTAAAATATCATGAGTTTGCAATTCTTACTGCACACCATTCTTAGTTTTACATGAAAGACATTTGAATGGTTTTATTCACAAGAAAATGATTTGCACTCGGTATATGTGTCACATAATTATTTTAATTAAAAAGATGCTAAGAAATGGCAGCATACAGCCTGAAATTAGAACAAATGATTTCAAAAGCTTGGATGGTTTTTTTCAAAAGCTTTGTGCACTTGACATAACCGTGTATGTGGCACATTCTATCTGGCATAGAAGATATTGATGAAAAAAATTATATTCAAGGTTAGAAAGTACTAATTCAATTTACCGGATTAGTCTTTATTATGCAAGCTACAGATATAAAATAAACTTGGAATGTCATTCTTTAAAATTAATGTTGGTAGAGGAAAAACGAAAGAAAATAAAACAATGTTAACAGGCACAAAGTTACAGGAAACATACATGTTTCAAGGTTACAAGGAACTGCTTTCTTCCTGCTGAAGAAAAGAGCTTATGATTAAAAAACATTGTGCTTTGTGGAACGTCTTTTTAGCTGTAAGCCCACCTATTTAGCATTGAAAAAAGGGTTACTCAAAACCCCAAAACATATGTCTGCAGTTTCTTGCCAGATTTTACTTATTAACCCATTTATGCCCAGTAGCCTAAAAATGAGACGCTTGTTAGTTACTGCATACGAAAACCTGTAATGTGTATATCATTTTACTAAAGCTATTTTTTGCAAGTTAAATAGTCCTTCTTCTTGAAAAAACCAGTTAGAGCCACTATTTGGACATCAGAGTTTATTTATTGACAGCTAATTTCAGACAAATCAGTCAAGCAACGATCCAGCACGGGTAGCCACAAAAAGTAAGTTTTTTTTGCAAACTTATTTTTCATAAAATTAAACTATTTTGAAACGATTTGCTTAAAATTGATCAGAGATGATTTCTGTAATATTACTTCAAAAAAAGAAAAAAAAAAAAAAATGTCATATTTTGCTCACATACCTGCAAAATATCCCATAAACAGGACATTAAGTAACTTAACAAATATGTCAACGGCGAACTATTTTAAGCCTAAAATGTGTGTAAACCACTCTAAGTAAGAGTTTTAAGCAGATAAAAATTGACAAAAATTATTAAAAAAACTTGGGCATAAATGGGTTAAAGTCATTTTAAA
The DNA here is from genome assembly GCA_038373865.1 of Uloborus plumipes. Lineage (NCBI taxonomy): Eukaryota > Metazoa > Arthropoda > Arachnida > Araneae > Uloboridae > Uloborus > Uloborus plumipes. The sequence continues at coordinate 35,793 of JAXGGA010001485.1, read as the reverse complement.
CTTTTTCAAAAATATTTATTAGATCCCGAGTTAATTCTCGCTGGGGTAGTCAATTTTGAGTCAAAAAATGAATGCGTCTCTGATGAGTGTACAAATTGCTTTTTTGGGAAAAACTTTTCTGGCACAGGTGGCATTTGTAAGGACGATCGCCCGTATGCTTCACATGGTGTACACGTATGTGATCGGCTTTTGCAGTCTTGTATGGGCACAGCCGACAGAAGTACAAGTTCATGGGTGGAGTATCGCCGAGTCCATAAACTTTCTTCGTAATAAAACTTGGCACATAGGAGTGAGGCACTAGAAGAATAAATTATTTTTTAAAAAGTACAACATCTTGAACATAATGCTAAATTATACAGAATTAAATTAAGAAAAAACACAAAAATGTAGTATAAAATGGAAAATTTGTTTATAAAATGAATACAATTTTCATCTTTAACAGGTGACACACAAAATAAGTTTTATTCAGGGATGTCATTTTAAGTTTTTCCAGGGGGGGGGGGGGGGCAAAGGGTCCAAACACAATGCCATTTCATCGGAGAACATAAAAAACCACGCCCACTTATATGTAAATACATTGATTTCTCAAAGTCAGGGGGGGCAATTGACCCCCCCCTGCCCCCTCTAAATGACGGGCCTGGTTTTATTCATTCTGAAATTGCATTTAGTAGATAACGAAATGTCACTTTTGTAATCAGTCATGATATATTTGAAACATGATGAACAATTTTTTCAAAAATAAGTGATAGTGAAAAGTTCGAAAAACAAAAACTTACACCGGAAATACAATAAAAAAGTTTTATACAATTCAAAGAGTTTAGCTTCAATTGAGGTGGAGAATATTTACACCCACACACAATTGAAATCATAATTCTGAGAAAATCTTCATAAATCTTTAAGAAATGTTTTAAACATTTGACACTTTGATTTTTTTGTCCATACATCAAAGCTCAAAATTACACATATATAAATTTTATAATGAACACAAAATTATTTGAATGTTTATGGCATAAACAGTAACAGCATGTTTTCCTCTTTCTTTGTTGAATATGAATGATAATGTAGTAAAAGCAAAATGAATTAGCCTTTTAATAACTCTTAGCTTGAAAATGTAAAGAAAAATACATAAACATATTACCTAGTACGTAAAATGATAAAAAATGCAAGTAAATAAAATAATAACCAATACAAGACACACAATTTATTTATATGCACTTAAATACAGCAGATAACAAGACATAAAATTTATTTATATGCCTTTTAATAGAGTAGTGAACAAAAAAGAACCACTAGATTTTCTGGAAATAAGATTTCTGTAATAAATATATGAAACAATAAAATCATTTTAAATACCTTACTCACACTAAAATAAGACTAACCAAAATAAAGTGAAACTAACCACATTTTCTAATGTCCGACTAGTAATCATATTGCAGAATGTATCTGTATATAGAGCGTTTTCCCCAAAAGTTGAAATTAATTTCATGGATTTCGAAAACACAATTCAGTAAAAAAATCAATGTCAACTACTTTGTGAAAAAAAAGGAAAAGAAAATGAGGTAAAAATGTCCTTTGGGACCCTGCTTGGCGCATTTTCAAAAATTCACTAACTGGCTCGGTGTTTTTGCGTGTTGTCTCGCGGAATTGAAAGCTCCGAGAGACACTACGCAAAAACCACCATTGGCGCGCCTCTCGCCCATTTGGCGAGAAGGGGTACCCAAAGCACAGATTAACCGAAAATGATGTTCTGCAGCAGGATTCTAAACCTGTGGAAACTGATCGTATCTGCTGTACTTCAAAGAAATTACTGTTTCCAATTGTTAATAAAAAAGTGTTTACTGAAGAATAATAGTTTAGAAGGGAAGTCTTTGTTCCATTCCGTTAGCTTCCTTTATTAGCTCCTTTTATTAGCTTTATAGTCCGTTTAAGATGGAAATTACACAAGAAGCTCACCTTTGAAATAGCTAAGTTAAAACAATTTAAATGACGCTGGTAAATATTTTCTAGCATTATTAGCAGCAATATCATAACAATTAACACAATAACAAGAAGTGCAAGAGACACATTATTCTGAAAAGCAATTTACACCAAAAACAGACAAACGGGATGAATACAGTTGTAATTCATGCATAAGAAGAAGAATTAAAATCACATGTACGAAAAGTTAAACTAATCATGCAAATTATAATATTTCTCACGGAACAGCATAACCACAAAGATAAATCCGCAAAACGCAACAACGAAATCGAATTTTTTTACAAAATTTGTGTTGCCATCTCAGTTCTCTAAATTACGGTACATTACGTAAGGTACATTAAATTCCGATAGCTTTGGATATGAGATCTCTCCTTCTAAAAAAAAGATCGGGGTGTTTCTACTGCTCTTTCTTTTAATAATTTTATTCAAAACTGGTTAAATTTTAGTTTCGAGTAGAGTAAAACGCAATTCTTTCTTTTCTCTTTTGCCATTTTTTACAGGATGTTGATGTCACTACCTACCTGCATTAAAAACACAAATAAAAACTTTAACATAAAAAACTTTTTTGTGTCGGAATGCATGCTTGGGGTATAGTGCTAAGCACTATACTTGAGGTCCTCTTGTCTGGCACAGAACAATGTTGACGTCGTGTAACACAGCTGTGGAAAAGAGGGGTGCGATTTCCTCACAAGGAGGGTGTACTTCTAATGGAACAGCACAGAGCTCAATATTTTATTTACAAACTAGACAACACAAGAAAGATTTCCATTTCAAGTGGGAGGAAATAACACCCAGAGCGACGGTGGGAATCGACCCACGCAGGACCGTCGGCAAGGGGGTGGGGGGGGGGGTGCTACCCCCCCCCCTTTTCTGAAGAAAGGGGCCGCCGATTTTATTTTATTATTAAAATGAAATTTTAGAAAAATATTTCTGGACTTTAAATGAAATTTAAAAGAGAAGAGGAATTATTTAAACATTATTAAGAATATCAGTTAACCTGATTTTTTTTAAATGTCCTGTATTTTCCGCGGCCCCAATTATTTCTTATCAAAAATAAATAATTGGGGCCGCGAAAAATAGATAAGATTCCTCCACAGCAATATTCGTTGCGAAAAATACGAAATTTTCTCGTTCATGGGGTCATGTAAACGAGAAACTATAGATCGCCCTGCCCAGTTTGGAAAAAAAAGTACTGCATAAATATGTGCGAGAGCTTTAAAAGGTACGCGAACCTCTGTAACTAAAATTAGTTAAATTAATCCTATACTATAATACGAGAGATGGTTGTTCAGTCGAACCCCAGAATTAAAAAACTCCGGTAAACTTGGGGGTCTGGGGTTTTTGGCCACGAGGAATCGATTGGCGCCGGTTTTGAAGCGCTACGGTCGAAAAGTTCGGAGTTACAGATAGGATTCATTAAAAGTTTGAGAAGATTTCTTACTACGCCATTTTCTTTATGATTACTCTAATTGTTATACTGTTTCATAGCAACCACGTTTTAACAATGGATTTCATATTTAATCATATCAGCGTAAATTTATATTTTTATGGTATTTGGCAAAAATTTTTGGTAACACGTTAGAATTGTTATTGTTTTTGAAATTTAAAAGAGATCGATCAAAATAAAGTTAGAATTAGGTGTGGGCCGCGGAAGAGCCGCTATATAGACATGGCGACGTATCAAGCTTAAGTTTCACCACTTTGGATCCAAATTTATTAACTTTCACTTTCATTTTTCATTGTTGAGGAATTAGGGTTACCAGAGCAAAGTTTCGGGACATTGCCAAGCTTTGTTAAATTTACGTGAAAAGTTACCAAAAAGCGATAACTCGCCAGAAAAGACAATCTTTACACACGCGCTGGATCCAAAGTGGTCAAACTTAATCTCGATGCGTCGGCCTTAGGCCGCGGTAGTTCAATCGGTAAGTCGTCGGACTCGTAACCAGAGGGCCCTGGGTCGATCATATAGAGGGAGCCCAGCCGATCAAAGATGCACCGTCTTCATTAATGGTGGCTGGGGGACGTAAAAAATGTTCGTGGTAACAAAATCCTCCAAGTGAAACGAAACCTCTGGAGGGTGCTGGGCCAAGGGTTTGCTCGGCCCTTGGGCCTGGTTCAAAAATGAACAGAGCGTTCTTCAGGGCCCCATCCCGGTTAAAAAGCGAGTTGAGGTATGTACGGGCGGGGGGGGGGGGGGACCTGGAGTGTAAAGTGAAGTGGAAGTCAAAACCAACTGGAACGAAATGCGTACAGGAAAACAGGGACTCTGCATCCATTCTCATCAACCCCTCCAGCGCCTTCGGCGCCAAATGAAATGAAATTAGGTGTGATTTTACGATGAGCATGGATTAAATAGGGTTGTGTTTTCTTTTCACCTATGGTTTCACAAATTTTCTTATCCCATGTATTGTTTTGATAAATCACAATTGAAAATTTAAATCTTCGAGTTAGCTTCGATACCTGTTTTCTCCGAGCGGAGCTCTGCCACCCGCTGGTAAAACATAAATCAAATTATGTACACATAATTCAACAAGATCGATGCAATATTAAAAAAAAAAAAAAAGAATATATGCAGAGGGCCGCCAAATTTTATATTTTAAATAAATGTAAATTAAAGAAAAATGCACAAAATACCATTATCGAAAGATAGTGCAATGTTTAAACTGAAAATAATTAAAAAGAAAATTTATCACTTTTCACTTTGTGTTGGGACCGAACGAATTTTTTTATGTAATAAATTTGAAGAAATAATAATAATAATAATAATTTATTATACTGAAATAAAAAAAGGGGGGGGGGAGAATTAAATGCGACTGCCCTCTCTGCGGCACATTGAAGAGGCTCTTTCAACCTCCTCAGACCATCAAAATGAAAATCGCATATATTGGTGAATATTGTGCACACGGCCACACGGTATAAATTATTGAAAAACTCCAGATTTTTTTTTTCCTAAATCACATCGCAGTCAAACGACGCAAAACTGCTCATTGACCGTTTTTTTTTCAGTGAAAAAAGGAAACAAACAAATGCGCGGGACTAAAATGTAATTCTGCAGGCTGTTTTGCAGAAAAAAGGCGCCGTTTTGTGTCGAAAACCAACGGGAATTTCTTATAACCCGCGGAAAGTTGCTACCAATGAAAGAACCTTCAGTAAACTGAAATTCATCAAAAATGTTTTGAGTACTGCTGGCATCAAGGGCGTAGCTAGAGGGGTGCAGCTGCACCCCCCTAGATCAGAGCCAATGGGAGGTCACTGTGACCTCCCATTTTATTTATTTTTTTGACAAACGATTTTATCCTTTTTCATGCTTTTCATTGTAACATGCTGGTGCAGACAAATAAGTTCGTATTTTATTACTCGGTGAAATTTGGAATTTCATTCGGACATTGAGAGTCCCCCCCCCCCCTCGCCTCCTCTCCCACTTCTTTGGTAACTGACGATTTTGCCGAATTTATTTGTGTATTTATTAATTTCGGATGTGCATTTGCTTTTTATTTGTGTAGATAATTTATTTTAAGTGCTTTAATTCATAAAACATTTAAATTTAAAGTACACCGTATCATTTCATTCTAAATAATGATGTTTTTCTTTTTTGCCTATTTCTTTTTTTACGTAAAACACAGGTTTTAAAAACATATCATTCACATTTTTATCTAATTTTCTGTATTACGTTTTGCATTGTGGTAAAATCATTCTATTAAAAACTACTGTTTTGTTTTAGAAATATTTTATACCATCCATTGGTTTAAGGTGTGCTAGACTGAATAAAGTATAGTTTCATTGAGTTCATAATTTCTTCCTTTTTTTGTGCAAATAGAATTTCAAGCACTTTTTTCTCTTTCTTTCTTGCTTTTTTCTTTCTGTTTTTATTGAAAAATTTGACTTTTATGCTAATTTTTGGGAACTTTATATAAACTGCGTTATTATATCTAGTATTGATTACATTTCAGAAAATGATAGTAAGCTTGCCTGTTTTTGAGGAGAAAATTTTTAATTTACCCAATGAAACTCAGAACTTAACTGAATGATTAAAAAATAAATAAATGAAATACAAGAATGCATACTTATCTATGTCTACCAAAAGAGACGTGAGGCATCGCGAAAATAAATAAATTAATTAATTAAATAAAAAAAAAAAAAAAAAGATAAATAAAATAAAGAAGTTCAGCCTTGCAATACTGTAACACTGTTTTCAAATTTCATCAGCCAATATGTATCGGATAAAAACTTTTTGGGAGGTCACAGTGACCTCCTATTGGGGTGCCACTGCTTTCACCCCTCCCCCTAACGTGAGTCCTGGCTACGCCCTTGGGTGGCATGTGAGAAAGATATCACGGACGCCATAAATTTAAAGAGTTTAGCAAGCAAATGGGCTACATTGAAGCACAGGCGCTGTCAATTTTAAATTATTATTTTTTTTACCAATAAAATTTGTGAAATGTATTTTTAAAAAACTAAGGAGCAGATTAAAAATTTTGTCTCTTTTCAAGAGTTTGTTTTTTTTTTTGTTATTTTTTTGTTGAACAAACTGGATTTTCAACTTGCAATTTAAAAAAAGAACAAGAAGTTCTGTCAAGAACTAAACGAGCCTACTTTCCCGTACATCGACATCGGCATTGTAGCATCTGATCAATATTCTCTTGATTATCTGAAACTGAAAATTATGTCAAACATACCTTTATAGCACTTAAAGCTGATTTCTAAAAGCAAAATATACCCCTCTCATCAGATGAAATAAACACGTAAAAAGTAAATAAACGAGACAATAAAGTTTTATCGCACCTTTTAAAGAATGTAACTGTTATAGTTCTTCCGTAGAAAAATTTCACAATCGTTTTCGAAAGAAAAAAAAATAAATAAAATAAAAGTACAAAGAACTTCAAAACACATTTTATCAAAGAAAGAAAAAGAAAAAACTCGTTCGTTAATAAAATGTCTTGAATTTCATTTTTATACCGCTGCCAGTTGTTAAATATAAATAAAGAATAAAATGCTCTCGTGAATGAAAAATTTTTGTTAACAAAAAGAAATCGTCTGCCAAAAAAAAAACATAATAATAATAAATTAAACAAAACAAATAAATAAATAAACAAAAAATCGTCTGCCCAGTCAGTCATTTTTTTCTGAGTCTGCATTTCCGCCATGTTTGCGGAGTCGGAGTCGGAATCAGAGTCCTCACAGAAGATTATTCAGAAAAGTACTTTACAATACATTATTTATCAAAACCATTTTCTTACAAAGTTAGTTTGAAGGAAATCCGCCTTGAAGTTCAGAATCAACATTCAATTTAAATTTCTCCGTAGGCGCTCATGTTAAAAAATTTTCTGAACGGTTCATCATTGAACGAAAAATGGTTCAAATTGAAAAGTGAAATATGGGAATAAGCCTCTCCGAGATCTTTCGAACAAAAAAAAGCTTATTTAATTCGGACGGTTCACTTAAAAGTTATTAGGTGGGGAAAGGTTGTTTGAACGGTTCAATGTTGAACGAAAAAAATGTTCAAATTGAAAATTTAAATACGGCAATGAAGCATCCTTGCCGAGATCTTTCGAACAAAAAAAAGTTTGTTTAAATCGGACTGTTCACTCAAAAGTTATTAGGTGTGAGAGCTTGTTTGAATGGTTCAATGTTGAACGAAAAATTGTTCAAATTGGAAATTTAAAAACGGGGATGAAGTATCCTTGCCGAGATCTTTCGAACAAAAAAAAAGTTTGTTTAAATCGGACGGTTCACTCAAAAGTTATTAGGGGTGAGAGCTTGTTTGAACGGTTCAATGTTGAACGAAAAATTGTTCAAATCGGAAATTTAAAAACGGGAATGAAGTATTCTTGATAAGATCTTTCTAACAAAAAAAAGTTTGTTCAAATCGGACTGTTCATTAAAAAGTTAGTATCGCGAGGCAGGTTGTTTGAACGGTTCAAAGTTGAACCAAAAATTGTTCAAATCGAAAAATCAAATGTGGGAATGAGCTGTACTCGCCGAGATCTTTCCAACAAAAAAAATTTCGTTCAAATCGGAATGTTCATTCAAAAGTTATTAGGGGGGGACAGACAGACCGACAGACCGACCGACCGACCGACCGACCGACAGACCGACACACAAATTCCCCATCTCAATACCCTACTTTCAAATTTTTAATTTTTCGATATTTATTTCATTTTTTTGTTTCATTTTGACTATTTTTTTGACTTGGCTATATTTTTTTGAACTTGGCGACTATACTTTATTGGACTTGGCGTTATTTTTTCGGAACTTGGCGAATATTTTGTAGATGCATAATAGCCTCTTTTCAATAGTGTTTTTTCGTCTGACATCT
>JAXGGA010001485.1:0-22500 GCA_038373865.1 Uloborus plumipes | reverse complement strand
ATTTTCTTTTTTTCCTACTAAAATACATAGACAAACAGAATGCATTTTTAATAGCTAAAATTTATTAACTTTTGCTAATTCTTTTAATTCTGTGATTGATACTATATTTGCATTCGTTGGGGCGTAGGACGAAGAATGTTAGAAAATAATCTCTAATATACATGTTTGAAAAAAATCCTATTGTTCTGTACTACACTTGTTATATTTCACATCTTTATTCTTGTAATAACTTGCTTTTCTTTCAACTAGAATTTGACACGAAAAACTAAGTCAAACTAATTAATTCACCAGGAAGGTGTCACAAGTACTTTAATAAAACTGTCCTACTTGTTATTTCAATTTCCAGGTCGTTCATATCTTATAAGGTTTTTCCGAAGTTCAGATATTCCCAGAAGTTTTAATAGCAAATAAAGCATCTATTAATGTTCAATCTATTTGTTTTACTGTACAAAAAGGCGCTTAAACTGTAGAAAGTGTTGTACCTAGGTTTTTTCTCTCATGATTAAATGAAAAATCTCTTTCTTTTATAAGAACATAAATATTTTGCGGCATATAAGAGACTGGATTTTCTCAGATAAGCTCCCTAATTGACTAATAATAACTAATTATCTCTTTATAATCAGCAAGAGTGATCATAGATTTATCTATAGATTTATAAAAAGCTTACAGTGTTGAAGTTTTAAACTTGTTAAAGTATTTTTTAAGTTCTATGTGCAACATTTTTTTTTTTTTATGTTTAATTGTTTAATTCTTTGCCAAACATTTTTTCGCTTTAAAGTTATTAAAAAGAATAGAACTTGTGAGAAATATGTTGGCCAAATTAAGCATGAAGTAAATATCTTTGCCTAAATTTCAGATTAGTTCTATGCCAGACCAGCTACAATAGTTTATTTTGTGCAATTAGTTTTTATAATTTAATTCATTCTTCTTGTGATACTGTTAGCCCTATTAGTTTAAAACTTTAAATCTTGCAATTTTTTTCTCTGCATTCCACTACTTTAAAAACATAAAAACATTTTGCACAGCTCTTCCATAACTCTATTTCGGCAAGCGTAAGTTTTGAAAATCATAGTACAACATGTAGACTAGTAGTACTGCAATCTACATTGTATGCTGCGATCTACTAAATAATCGATTGTATCAAAGGTGTTGCTATATAGATTCAAACGGTTAAGAAACTTTTCAATTGTTTGAACTAATATTTAAGCGTTGGAAAATGAAAAAAAAAATATCTTCCAAGAAAATGGTCTCTTTGGTCTGAAAAACTTGGAAATTGTGAAAAATTACGAAAAAGCGTAAAAATGAAGGGTGTTTGAGCACCATCTTCCATTAAGAGCAGGGAGCTGAAATTTTAAGGGAGTGATCTCATACGTAAATGTAAAAATAGTAGGGTGCGCCTTGGTCCGTAGCAAAAAAAAAATTTTTTTGAATCACCCTAATCTACTCTCAGTAACAGAGAGTAAGATGTTACTTCGTCTCTGTTGCCTTCTGTTTTTAAAACATTTAACATATACATTTCGTAAAAAGTGTTTCGATTTTTTGATTTTATTATTATCATCATCATCATTATTATTATTATTACTATTTGTTTGTTTATTTATTTTTATTATGATTATTAGTATTATTATTATTATATATATATTTTTTTTTTTTGAAAAAGCACATTTTGCATTATTTTAATTGAAAAAAAAAACCTTACATAAAGTTTGCCCCCCCACTTTTCGAGGCCAAATTACGCCTATGTATAAATGGTTCTGCATATTAATTTAAAGTTTTAAGCATGTGCTCAAAAACTCAAAAGCTGTTTGTAGCCACTCAGGCTTGTCATTTTGAATTTTTCCATGGGTGTGGGAGGAGGGGGAATATTAAATGCTAATTTTATAGGAAAAAATCAAAAATCAAAAATTGCGTCCACCTTCCACCTTTGTAAAAAATATTAGATTTCAAAGCTCGGGGGAAGCTATCTCCCTCACCCCCTGAAAAGTCGAAATATGATGAGCTCAGGGCCGCCAAATTCTCAACACCCCCCCCCCCCCCCCCCCCAGATATTTCAGCTAGCGACGGCCCTGGACCCACGACCTCAGGCATGCAAGTATTTCCTCCGTTTTGCCCATCGATGGTTTGCCGCTGAGGTCCCGCATGTAAGCAGGGCAGTGCTCAAGGGGTCTGTTTCAGAGATTAAATTTCTTCCATTGGAGAAAAAAAGAATAAAAAACAAAATGAAGAATATTTAAATAAAATATGAATTACCTTCAATGTTAAAGTTTGCGTAGTGCTTAATTGCTTGATACGATTGAAACTTTGGAAAAACAGTACATTAAGAACTAGAAGAACCGCTGAATGCTTTGGAAATACAAAGTATCGACTGTTTAATATTGCTTTTTATAAGTAGGTTAGTGACTCTGTTAAGGGCATATATAAGGGAGGGGTTCAGGGGGCCCGTGCCTCTCCCAAAATCACGGAGAAAAATTAAATCAAAATACTCATTTGGTTTAAGTTTGCTCTTCAAAATGCCTTCTTAACTCTCCTCCGACGCAAAGGCGTACAAGGGAAGCGGGTCCCTTTCCAAAATCAGGCAAAGAATTTTAAAAAGGTTTAATTATTCAGTTGGGGTTTGTTCACAAATGATTTCTGACCTTTTTGCTCTTTAAAACAAGAAGTTCTGTCAAGAACTAAACGAGCCTACTTTCCCGTACATCGACATCGGCATTGTAGCATCTGATCAATATTTTCTTGATTATCTGAAACTGAAAATTATGTCAAACATACCTTTATAGCACTTAAAGCTGATTTCTAAAAGCAAAATATACTCCTCTCATCAGATGAAATAAACACGTAAAAAGTAAATAAACGAGTCAATAAAGTTTTGTCACACCTTTTAAAGAATGTAACTGTTATAGTTCTTCCGTAGAAAAATTCCACAATCGTTTTCAAAAGAAAAAAAAAATAAAATAAAAGTACAAAGAACTTCAAAACACATTTTATCAAAGAAAGAAAAAAAGAACTCGTTCGTTAATAAAATGTCTTGAAATTCATTTTTAATCCGTTGCCAGTTATTAAATATAAATAAAGAATAAAATGCTCTCGTGAATGAAAAATTTTTGTTAACCAAAAAAAAAAAATCGTCTGCCAAAAAAAATATAATAATAAATTAAACAAAACAAATAAATAAATAAACAAAAAATCGTCTGCACAGTCAGTCATTTTTTCTGAGCCTGTATTTCCGCCATGCTTGCGGAGTCGGAGTCGGAATCAGAGTCCTCACAGAAGTACTTTACAATACATTATTTATCAAAACCATTTTCTTACAAAGTTATTTTGTTGGAAATCCGCCTTGAAGTTCAGAATCAACATTCAATTTAAATTTCTTCGTAGGCGCTCATGTTAAAATTTTTTCTGAACGGTTCATCATTGAACGAAAAATGGTTCAATATGAAAAGTGAAATATGGCCTCGCCGAGATCTTTCGAACAAAAAAAAGTTTATTCAATTCGTATGGTTCACTTAAAAGTTATTAGGTGGGGAAAGGTTGTTTGAACGGTTCAATGTTGAACGAAAAAAATGTTCAAATTGAAAATTTAAATACGGTAATGAAGCATCCTTGCCGAGATCTTTCGAACAAAAAAAAAGTTTGCTTAAATCGGACTGTTCACTCAAAAGTTATTAGGTGTGAGAGCTTGTTTGAACGGTTCAATGTTGAACGAAAAATTGTTCAAATCGGTAATTTTAAAAACGGGGATGAAGCATTCTTGATGAGATCTTTCTAACAAAAAAAAAGTTTGTTCAAATCGGACTGTTCATTAAAAAGTTAGTATCGCGAGGCAGGTTGTTTGAATGGTTCAAAGTTGAACCAAAAATTGTTCAAATCGAAAAATCAAATATGGGAATGAGCTGTACTCGCCGAGATCTTTCCAACAAAAAAAAAATTTCGTTCAAATCGGAATGTTCATTCAAAAGTTATTAGGGGGGGGGGGGGAGACAGACAGACCGACGGACCGACACACAAATTCCCCATCTCAATACCCTACTTTCAAAATTTTAATTTTTCGATATTTATTTCATTTTTTTGTTTCTTTTTGACTTTTTTTTACTTGGCGATAGTTTTTGGACTTGGCGATATTTTTTAGATGCATTAAGCCATTTTAAATGCTTTTCTCGTCTCTTTTATTTTTAACGGGAAAGTAAGCTAAAAAGAGGATAGAAGCTTAATCGAAAAATTTCCCGAAAGAGCCCTTAAACGAATGTTTTTTTCCTCTTCTAACGTAACGAAACAAAGCCAAAAATCAGGAGTTCCTTTTTAGGGATATTTTTGTTTTTCTTTGGGTAGCTCTCATCTTTGAGGGGATCTGTGTGGAAGTTGAGGATAGTGCGCTTTTGCACTGTTTTGCGTGATAGACAACACCCTTGCCGAAAGTGCATTTTACCCTTCAGTTTCACAAATATTTTAGAAAAAGCATTAGTCTTTCAACCTTCTTTTGAAATTTTTCTGTCACAAAATTTCTCGGGCAGTTCTTGAATCTTGACTCTTCTCGTAGTGTCATTAAAGATAACTTAAATAAATGTGTATGCGTTTTTTTTTTTTTTTTTTTTTTTTTTTTTTTTTTTTTTTTTTTTAGGACATCAATTTTAAACCTTTTCCGGAGCAGGGCCTGCAAACGATTATCTCAGTTTTGGTCTCCTTATCTGAAGAAAGATATTAATGTATTAGAAAGGGTACAAAGAAGGGCTACAAGGTTAGTAAACGGATTTTCTAATCTAGACTATGATTCCAGACTTAGAATGCTTAATATGTATAGTCTTGAGCAAAGGAGAACCAGAGGGGATATGATTCAGTTATTTAAATTTATTAAAATGAATGATGTTGCAGGGTTGGATTTTTGCACGGAAAGCAGGACAAGGGGTCATTGTTTTAAGCTGTTTAAACCTCAGGCTAACCTGGAAATTCGAAAAAATTACTACTTTAGCAGGGTAGTGGGAACTTGGAACAGTTTACCGGAAGAGGCGGTAAGGAGCAATGGAGTAGATAGCTTTAAGAGGGCCATTGATCTTCATTGGGGTCTTTAATTTGACTAGGACCAGCCCAATTGGGCCCAGAGCCTGCTGCTGGTCGTCGCATTTGTATTTATATTTGTATTTGTATCTTTCCCTAACACTGAAGATAGTCTGAAACTGCATTTTTAAGATCAAATTTCGAAGAATTTTGAAGGGACATCTCAAACTGGTCCAGTTCTCCAAAGATTACCTTAAATTGCATTTTTACATTCTACAATATTTCAGGGGAAGTTCCCAGATCTCTTACTTCCCAAAAATAGCCTAAATTGACAGCTATTTTTCAAAAAAAAAAAAAAAAAAAAAATAGGAGAGAACTTCCTCCCCTTCCTCTTTCTTCTTTCAAAACAAGTCTTGAGTTGTGCTCAGTCTCAACCTTTCAACATATTTCCTGAGAGATCCCTTGAGACTTCCTCATTCCAAACTGTGGGACGCTGACATATCCGTTTTCAGGTATTTGTCCCAAGAGTCAGTTCAAGGCCAAACCAAACTCGAATAAGAAACACAACAACAATGCAATATACCGCCAACTCGGTTGACTGCATTTTCGTGCTTATTGGCAGATCCCGATCATCCTGACATCGGACATGGGGTACATTTCTATTTCAGCCCCCCCCCCTCCTTCTCATATCAATTACGCGTTACAAGTAAAAAAATTGTAACAATACCAGAATGAAATAAAAGTTTTGTGCAAAGATCGAACTTAAAAAAAATAATGCTATCAAATTATTAAGAGAAAAATATACGTCGACATATACAGTAGGCTTTTAGTATAATAGTTAAGTATACAGTAGGCATTTTAGAAAAACATACAGTAGGAATTTAGTATTTAAGAGACATTGGATAAAGTAAGGGGATTTGGGGCCTCCCTGAAATCTAAGAGGAAGGGCCTGTGCCCCGCGTGCCCCTGCGGTAATCAGGCTTTGCTTATTGGCACTCCTTAACCTGGAACATGAAGTAACAGAACTAGAAGCAGAAATCCTCTTAAAGAAGCAAAGAGAAGCCAAAAAACTGGTAGCTAATGCAAAATTAGAACACCTGAGAGAGACCGCACAGTAGGGTGGGGCGAAAAATAAAAAGTTTTTCAGATCAACTTCTTATAGTTGCCAAAAGTTGTCTTTGGTGATAGTTAGCTTTTGTGCAAAATTTGAGAAAATTGGTTAATATCTATATTATTTTATTATAGCTTTTATCGGGATTTTATGGTTAAAATATGAAAAACAATGCCGTTAGCTAATCTCATTGCATTTTTTTACTCATAAAATATATTCATGCATTCAAAACATATGAAATAACTCACAAAAAATATTTTATATGATATATTTATATTTCAAGCATTTAAAAAGAAACAAAAACGTGAAAAAAGTGATTTTTTTTAAATATAAATATATCATATAAAATAATGTTTGTGAGTCATTTCATATGCTTTTAATGCATGAAAACATCTTTTGAGTAAAAAAAAAAACGCTAAGAGACTAACTAAAGGCGTTCTTGTTGATATTTTAACCATAAAATCCATAACAAAGCTATGGTAAAACTTTGCGATCGCAGCGCCCCCTGAAGATATTAACCGATTTTTCTCAAATTTTGCACAAAAGCTAACTATCACCAAAGACAACTTTTGGCAACTATTAGAAGTTGATCTGAAAAACTTTTTATTTTTCGCCCCACCCTACCGCACAGTGGTACGGTACAACTAGCACCGGGCCGGCTCGGTTACTTCCTAATCCAAGCTGATGAGTGCATAATAAGCATGAAACTGCAGTCCTTGGATGGAATAGCCGAGTTGGCGGTGTATTGCATGTTTCTGCTTTGGCCCTGGCTTATGGACTGCAACTTACTGTTTTACAAACAACAATGATGAAAAACAAAAGGGCGCAGCTTTGCATTACGATCATGTAGAACTTTTATCTCAAAAAAGACATGGGGGGGGGGGGAAGAGAAAAGTTTTGGGAGGAATGTCTGATCATCAGCTCACATCTTGCATTGGAAAAGGGATGGGGATTTTTGTGACATCAAAACCATGTTTTGCAAATGTGCTTTTTTCAACGTTTGCTTTTCAGCACGAATGCATTTGTTTGTTTCGAACTGAATTCACTACGATGCGAAAAGGTAAAAACCGATTTTTTTTGCAAACCAACAGTTTTTTCTTAATTTTTCAATCACGGTTTGTCTAGTTCTTTGACTGCCTTTTGTGTGGCTTAAAAATTACGCGGCGGAGCTCTGGCTGAGTATTCCTAAATTTAGAAGAAAAAAGAACAATAATAAAACCAGTACACTGCAAAGAATAAACTGTTGTTTTTACAGTATAATACTGGCAGCCGAGGTTCCAATTTAAAACTGTAAAATACACAGTAATAAACTGTAAAACTAGCACTTTTGCAGCTTCTTACTGTAAAGTTAGCAATTTTACAGTTTATTGCCTTAAAATTCAACTGTATTATACTGTAAAAACAATAGTATAATACTGAACTGACAGCAGAGATTCCAGTTTAAAACTGTAAAATGTACAGTAACTAATAAACTGTAAAACTAGCAATTTTAGTTTAGCGCTGTAAAAGAGCAATTTTACAGTGAATTACTATAAAATTAGCAATTTTTACGGTTTATTACTATAAAATTAGCTGAATTAAACTGAAAAAAAATTCATTTTTTATAGTGTAGGGGCAGGTGCGCCGTGAACTTACATTTTAGGCACTCGAAAAATTCTGTATTTCTCGAATGACACTCCGAATTTTATCGAGTGGTAAAATTCAAGCATTCACACTGCGTATCAAATGGCATCTAATGGCATGAAACATCACGAGTCATTGATTGGAAAAAAAAGATATCATTAAATTTCCTTAATTGACAGAAAAATTTGCTTAATAAGGACATTTGTTGGAGGTCACAGCAACCTCTCGTGATCTGCCTATGGAGGGTAGGCCGGTAAACGATCTCGCTGACGCAACCGATTATCAGAGCTTTTAAGTAAACTGAATAAATTAGAAATATACAAAAAAGTGATGACATACGAAACTATCTAATAGCATATATACTTTTTATACTTGTAGTGAAAAATGTGTAGAGATGCTTTCTGTATAAAACCTTAAATCATCAGAAGTATCCAATGAATAATTTATAATCAGATCAAGCTGTCATTAGGGACAGAGAGAGAGAGGGAGAACTGTTTACACAGTGTTGATACACGAGAGATTTTTATTTGAAGTGATATCTAGAATGTATAGATAAGGAGTGAAAATGGTAGTGACGTGAAGTTTCAGGAGGGTAAAAGGAGAAACCATTTCCATATCGCTTATTGACATTTCATACCCTTTGAGTGCTTCTTGAAAAGTGGATGGAGCTGCCTGTGTGATGTGGTGATTAAAAAAAGTGGATGTTCCGTCGATATGTGTTGTATTTTGTGACTGGTTTTCGTGTCATTCAAAGTGGTGATTTTCCGTAGTTTTCCCATCAGAAATGTTGATGGAAAGTGATAGTGTGTTATATTTATAGAAGTTGGTTCGTGTTGATTTTTTGTTTTCGTTCTTTTTGCGGGGATAAAAACTGGATGTTGCGTGAATTTGTGTTTTATTTTGTGACTGGCTTTCTGTGTCATATAAAGTGAGGATTTTCCGTAGTGTTCCCATGAGAAATGTTGATGGAAAGTAACAGTGCATTGTATTTATAGAAGTTGGTTCGTGTTGTTTTTTTGTTTTCATACTTTTTGTGGTGACAAAAAAACTAGATGTTGCATCAATTTGTGTAGCATTTTATGACTGGTTTTCGTGTCAAAGTGATTTTGCGTAGTGTTTCCATCAGAAATGTTGACGGAAAGTGATAGTGCATTGTATTTATAGAATTTGATTAGTGTGTTGATTCTTTTTGCATACTTTTTGTGATCGGAAATGTTTACCAACCATTAGCGAGTGTTTGTGCACTGTATTTATTTGCGGTGAATCGTGCTGACTGTTTTCATAATGTTTGAGGTCTGAAATGTTTGTTTACCAACCAAGAGAAAGTGATGGTGCATTGTATTTATTTGAGGGGAATCGTGCTGATCGTTTTCACAATTTTTGAGGCATGAGGTGTTTACCAACTAATAGAAAATAATAGTGCATTGTTATTTAATTGAAGTGGTTCGTGCTGATTATTTTCAATTTTTATGCGAGAAATGTTTATCAACTAACAGAAAGTGATGGTGCATTGTATTTATTGATGTGATTCATGCCAGTCTCTGTTAGTATCTTTTAAGCAGCAGTGAGTGTTTCGATATAATATTTTCAGAAAATAATTTTAGGACACTTTTAATGATAGTGTGACAGCTTTACTAGTGATTAATTCTAGCAATAATTACAGAATATTTTTAAAGTGCTTTGTAACATTTCATGAACTATTTATCTCAGTGCTGTTTTACTTACTAATTTAAAGAGCTCTTAAACTAGAAAATTAGTCTCAAACATTTTGGTGAATTAAAAAACCTGAGAGACTCAGATGTGAGCGTTTAGTTCGTGTGATAATGATTAATGTAGAAGAAAAAAAATACAAAGAATGAAAACATTTACCCTACATTTATTGAAGAATTGCGGTGATCTTATTTGTGAAGACGACTTTTTGAAAATAATGTTCGAATAATACAGGAATAATTCTATAATGGATGCTAAATGAAGGTTTGCGTTTAATCATCTCGTGTAAAAAGAAAAAATACGAAATGTAACCAAGAAGTTTTGTGATTTTGAATGTATACGTTTATCAATTGCTATTGATGATAATTTCCACAAATCAGAATAAATGGCCCAGAGAAAAATTAGTTAATGAAACTATTATGCTTTAAATTAACGCAAAGTTTTTCGCAACAATATTTTCAAACATTGATTAAACGAAATGATTGTGGTTTTCAATATTTCATGAAAATATTGAGAATGTATTATATTTATGTATTAATGGTTAAGGTGGTCTTTAGGAAGATGTAGACATTTAATGTAGATAGGAAAATTTGAGCCAAAGATAATTTTTGCTCTTAATCTCTTTAATCAAATAATTTTGAGAAAATATGCACAATATTGAAATGATGATCAGTTGTTGTTTTGGAGGACCACCGTTTAAAACATGCAGATCTATTAAGGCGCATTTGAAGCGGCTGTACATTTTATTCCTTACAATTATTCTTACAACGTGTGTGACAAACGTACAGTCTCAATTTCCGACAGAAAAATGTCAGGAACTACTTCCAAACTGTACCTGTGACGATTATGTGAAGCAGATCGGAATACTTTGTTCGCGTATGGATTATTTTGATGAATTTTCATCAATACTGACGAATGATACTGTATTTCCGCCAAATGTGTCGTATGAAATAACTCTTAGAAGCCTGAACATTTTGCCTGCTCGAAGTTTTAAAGGACTTCACATATATCGCATTTATTTGGATGGTGAAGAATTATCTGAAGTCCAAAAGGGTGCTTTCGACGCAGTTTTGGAGTTGACAAAGTTTCATGTTTTAAGCAGCTCAATTCAGGTATTTATGTTTTTTAGATTTGCTCTTACTCCTTTTTTCTTTTCCTTAACAACAATCAGGTCCTTTTTCAAAAGTATTCCAAAAAATAATTTTTTATACGCTTCTTTTGGCAGAAAAAAAAATATTATTTTATTTTAAATTTTCTTATTTACTTCAGTTTCATTTAAAAACTAAGATTACCATTATTGAATAATTACAAATTGAGTGTTTATCTGCCGCATTTATTTTTATTGTAGTTACTATAGTAAAAATAAATGCAGCACATAATTTCTCCAGTTGCATGATTTCTTACAGATTAATACATCTTTTTTCTTCGAATTTTGAGAATCACTAACAAAATCACCGAAATTCTTTGAATTTGAAAGTGCCAAACTCTATATTTAGCACATTTTAAAAAGGCCATAAAATTTCAGAAGTATTCGAATACGAGTACACGAGTAAACGCATCTATCCTTTTGAGTTTAACCCATTAATGCCTAGCGTCCCTTTTTAGGAACGGTCCAAAAAAGGGTCTGAATTTCCACAAAATGAACATTTACACCAAATAATAGTGTTCAATAGTGTGAGTACCTTGGTATTGTTTCAATTCGTTATTAACAGATTGCAGCACATAACCATTGTAAAGTGTGTTCTGTAGCAGTTTAATATGATCTTTATCAAAAATGACAACGTTCACAATCTCTAGAAAAAAATCAAGATTTTCAAAATTATTCCCAGCTTCCCAGTTTATGTTAATTGCTGATTTTATTTCTTCTTATAAAATGTCTTTTTAAATATTATGTCGCAGGCAGAAAAAAAATTTAGTTAAAAAAGTATGTACCCTCTGGGGTCTATCGTAACTTTTAAGGGACGATTTTTCTTTCCTTAATAAAAAAGTTATTTTTTACATGATATTTTTTTAATTATTTTTCCTGTCCATTAAACACTGTTTGTAACCAATACACGAAATATCTTTGGAAAAAAAAAAGTCAGGCATTAATGTTAATTAAAAAAGTTCAATTTTTCGGTCGCCTTTTCTCCAGTAAACAAATTACAATTTTCGCAACTCAAACATCCAGTTCAGGGTCTTGATAGATGGGGTATTTATAATATTTCATGCCAATGTAAATTAACATATATAGGACAGACACGACGCGCTTTAAAATTCCGTGTTAAAGAACATGAAAATTGTGTTAAAAAACAGGATTTCAAACGCTCTTCCATTGCCCAACATTGTTGGTCATGTGGCCATATTTTTGATTTTTCCTCTGCAAAAATTATCCATAGTTGTTCTTCGATTTTTGATTTAGATTTTTGGGAATCCTATTATATCTGGAAAAATTTAGATTTAGTTGTCAATGATCTGTCTAGCACCCCTCCTTTCCCGAACATTTGGAAATCTCTTATTTAAAAACTTTTTCGTCTGTGACGTAATTTTTGTTGCGCAGTTGCCGTGTCCAACCCTTGACGTAATAGTTTCTGCGTACCTACTCTTCCTGTTCTGTTTATTTACCCTCACGTTTCTCGCATTCCTGGTTCACTTGACTGGTGTCAGTGAACCATCATCTTTTTGCACTGATGATGGGGCTTCATTCATAATAGCCCCGAAATAGCTATCTGCTAGAGTTTTCTAACTCTATTTTAACCTTTTATTTGTACTTGTGGACATGTTGTCTTGTATTTTTAACTTCATCAATTGTACGAAGTTTTCGACTGCTTTTCTTACAAATTAATGAGTTAACAGAATATCGGTCAAAAGAATATCTCGCTTAATATGATACTTTTTCAGTGTACCAAACTGCCTTGAAGCAATTTTTTGATAACGGATAATGGAATAACCCGCTTATTAGAATATTTTTTCGTGGCAAAGAGGCTATTCCATTAAGCGGACTAGAATGTATTCACTTTATGTTGAGGGTTTGTGGTTTTTTTCCTATTGCCTTCAAGACATTAGCAAAGGAGCTTTCAAAAGTTTTTTTTTTAAATAAAATTACTTTTCATAAAAAGTGGACTAGGTTTCGATTCTAAACGACTCAATTAAAAGAACATAACATTAAGAAGAAAAAAAAATCTAACACCCATTCAGGAAAAAAAATTACATTATTGATTCCAATGGAGCACACGTGCCCTGCTTTTCATAATAACTACGGTTGTTATCAGGGGCGCCCCGAGCTAAGATTTTTGGGAGGGGTGAAATTCTCAATTTTCCGACTGAAATTTCGAAATGTGTCGATTGATAAAATACGACCATACGCACATACCATATACCGTTACTTTATGCGTAAAGACAATAGGTAGCACTTAAAACAAATGAAAAATAAGCATTTTCAATCTTTCCTTCAGATGATTGAAAAACATTTATGTCGTTGATAAACAACAACGGGGGCAGTAGCGGTACATAGACTAAGGAGCACCCTACCCCCCAGCAATATTTGTAAGTGCACCCCCTCTCTATTAAACAATAAAAAATATCTTTCCCACGTAACTAATGAAGCTTCAAACTTCACTGACTTCTGCACTAGTATATTCCAATTTGCCAAATCGTCTAATAAGATGTACTGAATAAGGATTCTTTTGGAAGGTCACGGTGACCTCCCGTGACCTCTCATCGGGGTGTCCCTGGAAGGTTTGTGTGTATGATCGTATTCGAAAAAGTAAAATCATACGGTAAATTGTCAATCTCCACCTCCACCTCTAAATGTAACTGCGGGTATTCGAGCCATACTGCCGTGTAAATCACAAAAGTCGTATCTGCACTTTTTCACAAAACTAAGTTATTGTCACCAGGTGGTTTTATGTGATGTATTTTATACAAAACTTTAAAAGAGTTATTTCTCACAGTTTGAGGTCGTCTACAGACACCACTTTTGCGCTTAGCAAGGCAGCACACATGACACATGTACTGAATCTTTTTTTTCTTTCAAATGGGGCTGCAGTAGAGGCACAACCTTTTGCAGACCTAGTGCGATCCCCCAATTAAGCATCCATTCTTTCACGTAGCACCAGAATTGGCGGAATGCCATTACCACGAGAATTTTGACGCCCAGTTGCTGCCAGATGGAGGCACTTGGGCTCTTTTTGATGCGAAAGAGCACTAGGATTTAATTTTGCCTCGGGATATTCAAAGCCAAACGAATACCCCAAGGGATCTTTTACATGCTGCATAATCATACGACATGGGCGCCGAGGATTTTCCGCATCTCGAAAATCCGCCAACCTGGGACCGAACCCGGGACCCCTCCGGGACCGAACCCGGGTTATCGGCACGGAAAGCCGACGCTCTACCACCACGCCACCAAGTCGGCCATGGACTGAATCTTATATCATTGGATTTATTTCACTCTTGTTACAGGTGCTTCCAGACTTTCGCCAAATCAGAAAATCGCTTGCAGTTTTACATTTGGATAACAGTCGGTTGGTTTCTTTGGACGGTAATGGGCTTCAGGGATTACTACTGCTGAGTACGCTGTCCCTCACAAACAATTCCATTCAGTATGTCGATTCAGAAGTGTTCGAAGTAAGTTTACATTTATTTCTTTTTTCACTTTGGCTGGGTAGGCCCATGCCTAAATGCAGGTTGTTGATATAGTCTTCTATCCACTCAATTTCCCTTAACATTTAGGAATACCTTTTTCGGGGCGCCGTTGATGTACGTAGGTTGTCCCAAAATGAACTGGCATTTTGAATTTTTCACCATTTTTACTTCCTTTTACGTAGTAACGGAAGTGTTGTGATCGCGAAAAAAAAACCACTCAAATTTGAGTCTAAATTTTGATTTTGCTCACCCCCGAATGAATGTTCAGTAGTTTTTTCGACTTGTAAGCACGTGCATACGTACCTACCAACATATAAACAGCCGAAAAATCCTTTCAACCACCCCCGAGTTAATTACGACGAGTTTTCTCGTGACGTCTGTGTGTACGCAAATGTATGTGCGTTGTATGTGCGTATGTATGTGTGTGTGTCGCATAACTCTAAAACTTTATGCCGTAGAAGCTTCTAGTTTGGTATGTAGGCTCTGAGGATGGTCTAGTTGTGCATCTCCCCTTGTGGTTGCATTCGAATGTTCCCAAGTGGGTGTTTTATCCCTTTTTGGGGGTAAGTTAGTGTTAATTTCAATGCTGACTCAAGAGATATGAATTGGCGCGACCACTGTCTATGTTACAACCACAGTGGACATTTTTATTTTTTGGTTTTTATTACGTTTAAATTATGCTTAATTACAAAAGGAAACACAAGGAGAAATCTGGAAAATTTCGCAGAAAAAACATTTTCAACTTATTTGTGTATATATCCTGAGGCCCACACAAAGCAGTGTTGGGAAAATGTAGACGCATAACAGTTTTCGATAGTTTCAGACGTGGTCATGTTATAAACAGTGTGTCAAAAATTCCATGTCAAAAACTGTCAAAATCCTCAAGATTTACAATGGGAACTAGCTGCGTAGCCCGGCGTTGCACGGGCTGTAATGTAGTGAAGGCAGTTTGAGAAAACTACTCGCCACCAAGGCGGCTCGCCTTTAAAGAAATGAGGAAAGTTTAAACAGTTTACTCGCCGTCAAGGCGGCTCGCCTTTACAGTAGCGAGGAAAGTTTCAATTAACTACTCGCCGCCAAGGAGTCTCGCCTTTAAAGTACCAAGGAAAAGTTTAATAAACTACTCCCCGCTAAAGCGGCTCGCTAAAAAGCTTTTCTGCATCAAAGAATCAATCGAATTATTTGCACATGCTTCCTCAAAAATAAAGACGATGTCAAGTAGCGCATACTTAGCACTCTCCCTAAATTACAAATAAAATTCCTTTCCAAAAACAATTATTTCCAAATCGCTTTCTTCCGGTAAAATTAATTGCAAAATTCTAAACGAAAAAGTTCTTTTAATATTTGGATCGAAGCCAGAAAAAGTCCCTTCTAAAAACACATTTTCAAAATGGTACCCGAGAAAAAATATGTCATTAATAATTAGAATAAAAACAATTGTTAGAACTTTGTTATAAAACGTATTCAAAATGACAATGAAAAAAATAACACTCTTTCATTTTAAAAAGTTCAACTTAATTAACGTTTTAATTCAAAATCGCAACGGAAAGAAATAAATATCTTGGAATTTTAAATAGTTCAATAATTTAATTTACGTTTTAATTCAAAATGGCAACGGTAAGAAAAAATGTCTTGGAAGTTTAATCATTAAGTAGGCTTAATCGCTTTAAATTTGACTACTTATTAATTAAACATTCGCTTTAAATTTGACTACTTATGGATCGCAGCCAGAAAAAGTCCCTTCTAAAAACAGCAATTGCAATTTTATTTAAAAACACATTTTCAAAATGGTACCTGAGAAAAAATATGTCATTAATAATTAGAATAAAAACAATTGTTAGAACTTTGTTATAACACGTATTTAAAATGACAATGGAAAAAAATAACACTCTTTCATTTTAAAAAGTTCAATTTAATTAACGTTTTAATTTAGGGCCGAATTCAAGTGAAACACCATTGCAGTCGCTTCGAGGCGATCGCATATTGCAACCGCTACTGTAAGTCGAATTCAAGTGAATTCGTTTCACTTGAATCCAAATTTTGGAATTTGCGATTGCATTGGTGAGTTGCGATCGTCCGTGTTTCACTTGAATTCCTGCCTTAAAATCGCAACGGAAAGAAATAAATATCTTGAAATTTTAAATAGTTCAATAATTTAATTAACGTTTTAATTCAAAATGGCAACGGTAAGAAAAAATGTCTTGGAAGTTTAATCATTTATTAGGCTTAATCGCTTTAAATTTGACTACTTATTAATTGATATCTTCGCTAATTAAAATCGTATAATTATATAGATTGAAACTAATGAAGCCTGAAAAATTACCTATCTATCGGTACCTGGTTCGACTTTCAGTTCATTGGCGTTCAGGAGAAAGAAGCGTGACATAGAAAGATAGTTAGAAAGATACTCAGTTTTTAATATAAGTAGATATATTTCCTTCAATCAAAAGTTCTACTTTTAGTCACTAATGTCGATAAAAGCAAAAAAGATAACATGGGGTCAGAATACTTTCATTTTTCCAACAGTTAATTGAAATTAATTTCTTTAAATCTCCGATTTCTGAAACAAAGCAAGGTCTCGTATGACGTCCCAAATAAGGAAACTTGTGTGTAAAGTCAGGTCGACGAACCTGCCGTTTGGATCCCTGAAAACCCATACTTTGCGACCATGAAAAACCGATCCAAAATAGTACTAATTCGTTTACATAGCGGCCTTGCTAAGATACCATGTTTCCGCCATATGTTTTTTCGACCGTGCTTTTTCAGAATAAAGAATTTTTGAAAAATGAGAATCAACCTAGTTATTGTGAAGATAAAACCAGTATTATTAACATCCGAAACAGTTAACGACTGAGAAGGTCAATAGAAGGTGTAGTATAAAGCTGTGAGTAACCGCTTCTAAGCAAGGGCTAAGACAGGAACATGCAATGCACCGCCAACTCTGTTATTTCGATCCATGGACTGCAGTTTCGTGCTTATTATGCACTCATCAGCATGGAATACGAAAGTAATCGAGTTGGCGGCAAAAATCCTCTCATAGAGCAAAGAGAGCCAAAAAAAAAAAAAAAAAGAACTGGTAGCTAATGTGAAATTAGAACACCAGTGAGCGACCGCACTTGGTACGGTACAACTCGTAAATTTTAAGGCAGAGCTCGGGTATAAAGCAGTGCGTAACCGCTCCTAAGCAAGGGTTAAGGCAGGAACATGCAAGTGTTCGGCACCCCCAACGGAGAATTTTCGATCGACCTCTCCTTCCTGGTCGCACGGGTTAGTTTAGCCCAGTGGTCGGAAGTAGCGCGCTACAAGTAGCGAAACTACTGTAGTAGCTACATTTTTTAGTAGTTTGTAGTGTAGCGCACTACTTTCCAAAAGAAGTAGAGTAGCGAGTAGCGCGATACAAAAAAGTAGTAGTTTGTAGCGATTTCTAGAAACTACTTTAATTTAAATAAATAAATGAACGGGCAAATAAACAAATGAAAAAAAAAGAGAACGAAGGAAAAAAAACAAGGTGGTTCTTGTGGCGAATATTCGTAAAAATTGTAAAAAAAATCTAAAAAGGACAAATTTTAGCAAAAAAAAGGAACAAAAAGGAAAAGTAACAAATAAATTCAAAGACAATTCCTATTTCTATTCCATATTCGAATGAGGTAATTTTTTAATCTAAACCACTTTTCGAATTTTTTCGGTCGATCCTCAAACGGTGTATTCTTTTTATTTATTTATTTTTTAAAAAGTAGCGAAGTAGCAACTACATTTCAGAAGTAGTGTAGCTCGCTACATTTAAAAAAAAGTAGTTGTAGCTGTAGTTAACTACATTTATAAGAAAGTAGTTGTAGTTGTAGTTCGCTACAAAAAATATGTAGTTTTTCCAACCACTGGTTTAGCCTAGGGGTGCGACATCGAAGGCAAAACATCGATGTTTCAAGACATCGGTGTTGGAAAACAAATACATCGATGGTATTGATACATCGACCAGAAAACATCGATGTTTTCAAGCATTAATGTTTCAAATCATCGATCTTTTTTTTAAAAAATTGCTTACACATTTCAAAGTACAGTTATTCAGGTACTCCCCATTACAAGAGCTTCTTTATATCAGTCAATTAGATACACTGTCGACCCCGCTCAAACGAATACTGTCGGTTCTAAGAAATATTATTCGATTAAGCTGGGATCTTTAACATTACGTCTATGGCATCGGTTCCGAGATATTTTATTCGTATAAGCGGGGTATTCGTTTATCCGTTACCCGATTAAGCGAGGACGACAGTATCTTTTGTCTCCTGAAAAAATATCAACCGTAAGATAACGAAGTCAATTAAGAAATTTTTTTTCTCAGTCAGATATACTGCCCCGTGATAAGCACAAAAGTCGTATCTGCACTTTTTAACAATATTGAGTTATCGCCAGCAGGTGGCTCTTTGTGACGTATTTTACCTAAATACAAAATTAGATGGTCATTTGAGAATGGGAAGTTATTTATAAAAAAAAATTCTGAAAAAGTTTCATTTGAATCAAATACATGGTGGTGCAAAACTTTTAAGGTAGTAGTCTAGTAACTTTTGCCTATTTTCATGACTTCTTTGGAGGGTGGTTTTTTATAGGAAAATAAAAATGAATTATCTTGAATATTAAGAGTGTTTTT
Source organism: Uloborus plumipes (assembly GCA_038373865.1). Lineage (NCBI taxonomy): Eukaryota > Metazoa > Arthropoda > Arachnida > Araneae > Uloboridae > Uloborus > Uloborus plumipes. Next base: position 3,796 of record JAXGGA010001485.1, on the reverse strand, counting down.
GGAGCCACGGGGGCCTAGAGGTAGAGCACTCTCCTTGTAAGCAAGTGGTCGCGGGTTCGAATCCCGCCTTGACCATGGATGTTGTTTCATCCTCTCTGTGCCGTAAATCTGTCCTGTGTTTGTCAGGAGGCAAAGCGCATAGTACGCAGTCCTCATGTATGTTGAAGCCGATGGCTTCTGGACAAAAAAAAAAAAAAAATAGTGTTTTTATTTACATATTGAAAATATAAAAAAAAAAATTACTTGAAAAAAATTTAATAGTTTATTACTATTATTATTGCCACTCGAAGTTGGAACCTCAAAAAAATGCACGTGGGTGGCCCGGGTGATTTTGGTTCTTGGTGTTATCTGAAATCAAATATTCTTGATCATTCTTAATCTATAGACATGTCATTCTGGTCGGAACTACTGAAGTTAAATTTCAAGGGTAAATAACAAAATGGCGGACTTTCAAAATAAAAGTCCTTTTATTTTAGCAAAGAAAGAGTTGTAAAATAAAAACTTAGGGGTGAAAAAAATTCTCTTTAGTACTGACGAGAACTATAAGTGTGTAGAACAGCCTGTGAAAATTTGAAAGCAATCGGTTCAGTAGAAAAAAAGTTAGGACCCGGGCCGACCAGAAACACAACGTTTTAAGAAAAACGCGTTTAAAGTTCAACAACAAAGTCCGAGGCGCTCTAGAAAACTCGTTATAACTCCCAAAATATTTCGAATTTCTGTCTGAAATTTTCACAGTATCATTTTAAGACATTGTACTTTCAAATTAAGTAAAAAAAAAAAAAAAAAATCGATTTTTTGAAACGAAGCTACCAGACTACTACCTTAAAGGTTGGACTCCGAGGCGCTGTAGGATACTCGTTATAACTCCCGAAATATTTCGAATTTCTGTATTCTCAAGACATTGTACTTTCAAATTTGGCAAAAAAAAAAAAAAATTCAATTTTTTGAACCCAAATTACCAGACTATTACCTTAAGAGTTTTATCTCAGTTGGAGCTCAGTTTGAGCTCGAATAAGGGATTTTTTTGGGAGGTCACAGTGACCACACGTGACCTCACATCGGGGCGCTCCTGTGAGGTTGTTTTATTATAATTGTGTACATAGTGAAAAAAAGGTGCGTGTTGTGTCCATACTAATAATGCGCTTAGCACGGCACTATAAACTGCAACTGTTGATTAACTGTATAACTTTCTTTTTTTGTCGCATAATTTTATTATTTTTTTTTTCTAAAATGTAAAACATCATCGAAAAAAATATAACTTGCAGAACAACGATGTTTAAAATCATTGACAGAAAAGCATCGTTAGTTATTTTAAAAAAAATCAAATTATTAGACAATGAAACTGAGACAATGAATGTGATTAAAGAAAGATGAATCTTTTTATCGCATATTTTTATTGTTTGTTGCTGAAATGTAAAAAGGACATCGAAAGAAGAAAAATAAAAACATTGAACGCGAAAAAACGGTCATTAAAAGACACAATAATAAATAAATAAATAAATAAACAAACGGTGAAAAGCAAATTAGAGATATTTCAGAAACATCGAGAGCAAAACATCGATAATAATCATAGAATTTTTTTCCCCATGAGGTTAATATTGCAACTTCCGATAAAGATGAAAACTTTTCAATTAGCATGCTAATCTTTGGAGAAAGAACAGAGAACGATGATATGTTTCTTTATCTTTCTCTTCTAGAATATAAATCATCGACATCGAACACAACATCGAACCCAAAACATCGATGTCGGAAAAACGTCGACCCTCAAACATCGATGTTCTTATAAAATCATCGATGTTTCCAAAACATCAACATCGATGTCGCAACCCTAGATTAGCCTGGTGCTCCCGTGCAAAGGAAGAGAGGGATGATGTGGAGAGAGAGAGACCCCGAGGTTAGAGAGAAAGTAGCGGGATTGAACGCTGGCTCTGTTTGTTGGTTCATAGCAAAGTTATGAGGTTGCAGGGACTAACTAAACAAACTAAAAATGCCCCAAAATAAAATTTCTGGGAGGGGGAAAATTATGAATTTGCCGATCGAAGCTCCAAATTTACCGAATGATAAAAATTCAAGCATGCATACATGTTGTACACGTACATGCCTAACATTTAATGAAAAAAAAAACATTAGGAACCTTTAAAAAATAAAATACAGTAAAAATTGAAAAGAACAAATAATTCAATGTTGCATTATTGTCTTCAAATTGCCGAATTGTCAGCAAAATGTGCCGAATAAGGGTTTTTTGGGAGGTCACAGTGACCTCACATCGGGGCGCTCCTGTGAGGTTGTTTTATTATGATTGTGTACATAGTGACAAAAAGTTGCGTGTTGTGTCCATACTAATAAATGAAGTAATTCAGAGTTATTGTGTGCAATTTGATGAGTTCATCTTAACGAATGAACCATAGCGACAAAACTACACGGAGAAAACCGTACTCGCTACAGAAGGATATGCTCAAATATTTAGATGACTTTTTTGAAAGAGCATTGTCACAAGCCTGAACTATATTTCGTATGAATAAAGATGGGGACGGTTCTAATTTTTTTCATGGCCAGCAAAACTCGACTTTAGAATAGCAACTTATCTCACCGATTCATTTTATTTAAATTCTTTAGTACATGTATTGCATGTGCTTACTAGCATTTTTCCTTTTGATTCCATTGTGTGGGGAACTGCAATACATGTAATAAAGAATCTTTTTCCTTTTTGTACGATGAACTTCTTATTAGCTGCTCGTGCATCGCTAGATAAAATTAAATGAAAATAAGAGAATTTGTTAATATTTATAATAATAGCTCGAATATTTCTAATGCTTTAATTTTTTGGAAATAAATACTTCTGTTGCTGCAATAAATCTTATTAAGTGCAATGCATAAGTTTGAGCATAAAATAGAAATTAAACAAATATCAGGAATGATAAGAGAAATTCTTTAAACCTTTCTGTGTTGATTTGACACGGAAGCTTAAAACTTCTCAAGCGTTATGCCATGGCATTCTACTTTAGATTACTGCAAACAATGATAAGGCATCAAAGCACATCAACAATGATAAGGCAGGTTTTATGACTGCATGCAAAATACTAGCAGTCCGGTTATGCCATCCAGAAGTACGAAAGCCGAAACCGCTCAAGGTATTCTGGAGGGCACAATTACACTGTAAAAAATGCATGTTGTTTTTGCAGTATAATACAGCTGTACTACACTGCAACCTTTCTTGACAACAGCATCGTGACGTCAGCGTGACGTTAGTCTATGAAAAACGAGCTAGATAAAACGCCACAGCCTACTTGGCGAATGAGAGGAGATCGCTGACTGCTTGTGAGCTCTTATTGGCTCCGCCCGTAGTGACGTTCAGTGTCAAGTTAAGTTGCATTCTAGTATAGTTTTATAGTAATTTTACAGTAATAAACTGGAAAAATTACTAATTTTTCAGCAGTTAACTGTAAAATTGCTAGTTTACAGTAATAAACTGTAAAATTGCTAGTTTAGAGTAATAAACTGTAAAATTGCTAGTTTAGAGTAATAAACTGTAAAATTGCTAGTTTAGAGTAATAAACTGTAAAATTGCTAGTTTACAGTAATAAACTGTAAAATTGCTAGTTTAGAGTAATAAACTGTAAAATTGCTAGTTTACAGTAACAAACTGTAAAATTGCTAGTTTACAGTAATAAACTGTAAAATTGCTAGTTTAGAGTAATAAACTGTAAAATTGCTAGTTTACAGTAATAAACTGTAAAGTTGCTAGTTTACAGTAATAAACTATAAAATTGCTAGTTTACAGTAATAAACTGTAAAA